>SNQJ01S0003883.1:117946-128557 GCA_010110895.2 Picea sitchensis
TATCCACCTAAGTGCCTATGTTTGCTTGATTATCCCCTTTATAAGTTGAGGGGTCTAAGTGGTGCAGTATTTAGAGCATGCATATCATCATTCTTAAGAAGGAAAATGATTTTTCCCCACATCCAAGAGCTTACAATGTCAAAAAAAGATCAAATGCGCGCCACAGAGTGCATACACAGGCGCATTGAGTGCATGCGCGCTGTCGACAATGAAGTAAAAAGCGCATGCGCGTAGAGAGAAGACGGTGCACAGGTGCTTGTGCACATGATGCACGCTTGTGGGGTGGAATAACTATGCGCTTGTGATAAAAAATCGAGAAGAAAAATCCGGATGGATTTCTCCCAATCTTCTGGTGAATTGTCTGGTTAGCAGGTCGGCAGAGGCCGGTTTGTGAACCTGCAAGTCAATGAAATCGAAAGGAAAGAAAAATAAGTCCAAATGAGGGAGGAATTGATACCTTCTCCCCAGTATGGTCGCCAATCTGTTTGCACCCAATTCATCACTTGATGAGCAAATTAAGAGTTCTTACATGCCCAGTTGGGCTCTGCTAGGCATGACAGCTGTAAAGTAAAAGGTTAGAAAGAGAAACTACAAGGTTAGAAACAAGAATTAAACTAAAACTAAAACAAAACTATGAGCATATAAAAACATGGAAAATAAATACAAATGGACCAATATCACCAATGTATAAGCTAATCTATTGATGAAATCCAAAGGCACAATGAAGAAAGGGGACTTGGGTCCCTTCTCTCTCCAATGGAAGGCTCTTGAGGCCCTCAAAGCTTGCTCTCCTTACAATGAAAAGATGAAAATGTGGGTGAAAGAACTCCAAGCTTATTCACTCAAGAGAGGGGTGAATAGCTCTANAATAGCTCTATGAAATGCAGCTTGTGGTGTTTATTGCCAAAGAATGAGTCCTTAGCAATCTCAGCAGCATAACAATACAAAGAATTCCTTGAGAAAATGGTGGTTATTCATGGCTTTTTATAGCCAAGCATTGGGTTATTATGTGACCTCTTTGGAATGTGAAAAGGAGCTCTTTAGGGATCAATTAGGTCTTTGACCAGCCCACCATGAGGATTGAGCTCGGATTTGGTGTCAAATCGACTTGGGAGCTGATCCATTAGTGGTTGGGAGGCCAACCGATTTCAATAAATGCGTCGTTTAGCAGGCGCGCGGGTTTTTCGCCCAACAACCGCGCATCGTGTGCTGAAGCACGCATTGTACGTTTCTGTTACGCGCATATGCGCACGAACCTAGGTTCTGTAAAGCGCCCTTCAAATTTTTGGTCATTTTGTATAGTTTTTGACCCTTTTGCAATGCTGTGGAATTAATCATGTGCCATGAATGACTCTAGTCCTGTTTTGACGATGCAAAGTTCTTGTCGCCATGTGTAGACGAAATTTCAGTGATAACAAGTATATGGTGGCAAATTGCAAAGGATATAAACAAGGCTCTACTTGGTTGAGGATGCAAATTGTTTAGGCAATGATTTATAACGCAAAGTGAGAACTGGCTAAAGGCTCAATACTGCAAGCGAGGGCATGAGATGCAATCACAACTTAACGCCAAAAAGTGTACTTTTTTATATCTTTTAGTCTACTTGGTGTGAAAAAGGGGTAAACTTGTGCCAAATAGACGTCTTTTCAAATCCAATTTATGAGTGTGAAAAAAGACAATTTCACTCAGCAATCTTTTCAATTTTTGATAGCGAGTTGGAAAAGAGCTTAACTAAGACTCATGAACTTTCAAATCCAATTTTAATGAGTGTGAAAGGGAAAAATCACTTGGTGATCTTTTCAGTATTTAGACGAGTCAGAAAAGAGCTTAACTGAGACTCATTTTTGAGAGTCCGCGGGTAATCAGGCCACATGTGCATGAATGAGCAATGAGGCTCATTATAAATTCATGTATCAAATTATAATGGACTCCCGGTCCTAAGGAAAAAATCGGCATGGGCACCAAATGACAAAGAGGTTCTAACTAGGGTACCCATGTTTGGTAAGTCTCTACCATTTATTAACGACGCTATTAATAGCAGATGGAGGGTTATGCATCGCAATAAATGGGTTTGTGCCTAAGGCATAAAAAGCGGTAGTCTAAGGATAATGCAAAATGCACGATGGAGTAGATACCTATCCTATATGCTAGGTCATGAAAATACCTGCCCAAGGAGATGAACGACCAACCATGGCATTGAAATACGCAAGAAAATTGAGTCGAAACTACAAAAACCATCTTAAAACCATTCTTGAATTAGTCCATTAGGCAAAACAATAGCATAAAACTATATCAAGTGGGTAAAAATAGCTTATAAATAGTAATAAAATAAAAAATTATTGTATCATTTTCATTTTTACCCAAATAATGCAATTTGGACTAAAATACCTCCAGGATTCAAATGACGATTGTAGGAGCAATAGGCAACATAATCACGAACCGTCTAGACCATGTAACTCTCCATTCCATCCTCTTCAAATTCAGTGGTTTACATTTTTGAATTAGGTTCTATTTTATTAGTTTTTAAGGGCGCAAATTGGGTTTTTCATTATACACGGGTTTCTCTGAATAGGTCACGTATACGACTAGATAGATGCCCCTATGTGAACCACAGGGGGCATATATCAGGCTCTACCCACGATTTTTTGTAAATAAACTGCGTATACGTGCGCAAATGGAAAAAAAGAAAGGTTTCTAACTCAAAAATGATTTGTTTTTTGCAGGATGGTGTTGGAATGGAGAGAGAGAGAGAGCATGAGGAGGTAGATGTAGCAGTGGATCGAGATCCGGTGGCTCAAGAGGCTCTAAAAATATGTGGTTTGTACAAGTTTTGGGCTCTTAGAGGAATGAGGGCCCAAGTGAGGTTGTTGGAAATGATGGTGGGATATTGGGATCTTGATAGTGAGATCTTTATCCTTGATGGACAACCATTAAGGATCGAAGTAGAGGAAATCTACTTCTTGATTGGACTTTCACACTGAGGAGAGGTTGTGGACCTCAAGTCACACGGGGAAGCGAGTGGGATGAAGGTCAAGGAATACATCGAGGCCCACTGTGTTGCATGGACTCCCATGGTGGGAAGTCAAATCCCCATCTGGGCTATATGTAACCTTAGCTTGAAGATCATTGTGCTCGTGTTTACTAGGATCATAAGATAGGCTTCACTGCACCAAGCATCGAGACCACATATGTTTTACGCATTGGAGTGTGCGAGGCCCACTGTCTATGATTGGTGTACCTCATTGTTGACCAATATGAAAGGTCAGTTGACAGAGTGCAAGCAGGGGTGTAAGCGTAACATCGGGTTTGCCTCTATCCTTTGTAGCTTATTTTTAGAGAGGGTTCTAGGTCTGGGACCCAGAGTGGAGATCCTTCCTAGAGGAGTACGTGATCCAGCCATGGCGTGATGGATCGAGGTCATGAGACAATAGGGGGGAGTTAGGGTGGCGACACCCTACAATGATGATTTTTTCTTATTTTGGTAAAGAAAAATCATTTCTTTGGACGACTATCCCTATGCGGGGATCGATTTTAGAGGAGACCCTCATATGCCACTTCCACCAGGAGCCGCCTACGACACCATAGGTAAAAATTTTTTACATATTTATTTTTTTTTTATTTTTTTATTTAAGAGAACAAAAATATTTTTGGATGGTGTTTTAAATATTAACTATATACTTGTGTGAACGCAGATGTGGGTCTGCGACGGCTAGAGGGATTCCTACGACATAGACGGAGGAACCGGGGAGATGAGGTGGCAGGAGGAGAAGCAGAGAGAGTCCTACAGAACGTGCAGGGCAAACTGTCTCGTTTGACACAGAGGATTCCTATGGTTTAGGTAGAGGATCTTCCTGAAGCCATGAAGCAGCAGGTTGTTGGCCTACCTAGAGCATGGGTACAACTCTTTCGATGTCTCAGAAATGTCATGGTTTGCTATCATGATACACATCCAGTGCCACAGGCGTAGATGTCATGGGATATGTATATTGGTTGTATATGTATTTTGAGGGTTTTAGCCCCAATTTTGTAATATAAAAACCATATTTTTTGAAATATATAAAGAGGGATCTTTGGCTTTACTCATATCTTACAATGTGTACATTTATTTAATGGTTTTCTTTGCTTTATTAATGTGACAAATGCCAATATAAAACATAATTAGCATGGGCATCAAATACATGATTAGAACTTCTGGGAATGTGAAAATATGTAATAAAATCAAATTGTCATTCTAAAAGACGTACCCGTAGGAATCGACGGAGTAAAATAGGATCACGCACATGGTAACGACCGTTCAACTAACATACTACTAAGTGAGAATCCAAGCAAACCTCTAGAGAGCGAATACCATGTGAGATAACATCACAAAAAAAGTTCTATGATGATGCTATATTCGGCTACATTATTCATGGATGGCCCTAGGCATACGTCACCTGAAGACACCAGCAGACCCTCGAGTGAGTAAATCACCCAAGCGATGGAAGCCAAGTTCCGTGTATGATGACTGGCTCCATCTACGAATCCTAGGTAGACCAAAGACTCTGTTGACATCTGCCAACCGAAAGGGAAAAATCGATAAGCAAGCCAAAGATAAAAAGAAAAGGGGAAAAATATGTATATACACTAAATTTACATTAGTATACAAAGGGTTTCTCCTAAGCCCATGGCTCAAGTGTAATACCTTTTCAAGTAGAGCCCATTTCTGGGCACAACCAATTTATTCCCTTCATAATCTTCCAATTCATAGGCTCCTTTTTCTAGAACACGTCGCATGATATAAGGACCATGCCACATGGGTTTAAACTTGCCTACCCCTAGAGGTTCTTTGTATTGGTCGTATAAGAGGACCAAGTCACCCTCAGCATACAACCAGGGACAGACAAACTTGTCATACTAAACCTTGACACGTTTCTTGTTTGCCTCGATAGTCGTAAAGGCGTCTCGATGCTGCTTGTCAAGACTCTCTAGGTGTACAAGGCATTGCTCTAAATCTGAAGTGTCAGGTAGGAGCTCGACTACCCATTTGAGAGAAGGGATTTTGCATTTAAAAGGAAGTATTGAATCCACACTGTGCTCTAACTAAAAAGGGGAAAAACTTGTGGCAGTCTTGACCGAGGTTTGGTATGCCCAAAGTGCAGGATATAGCATGATGTGCCAATCAAAATTACTCCGACTGACAACTTTTTGCAAGATGGTCTTGAGAGACTTGTTGACGGCCTCTACTTGACCATTTTCCTGGGGGTAATAAGGAGATATGTGACCATGTTTAAACCCCAGATTAGATGCTAGTTCTACCATCATTTCATTCTGAAAGTGACTGTCATGATCAGTGACAATCTCACTCGAGATACCAAACCAGGTGATAATTTGGTTGAACATGAAGAAGGTTGTAGTATTCCCATCGAATTTCATGGTAGGAATGGCCTAGGCCCACTTGGTAAAGTAGTCAACATCCACGATAATGTGTCGATTCCCCCCAGCCGAAGTTGGGTTGCAATCGATGAAATCTATCCCCCACTTGGTTAAGGGACCGATGGTAATGACTGGGTGAAGAGGGGTTGGGTGCAAGCACATTTTTCAAGTGAACACCTAGCAGGGGTGGCACTTCTTAACTACTTCAATGAAATATTTAAAGATGGTGGGCTAGAAGTAACCAGCTCGCAGGATTTTTTGGGTTGTCGTAAGCCTGGATAGATGACCACCACAAACCCCTTTGTGGCAATCATTTAGGACTGACTCAACTTCCTCATGAGTTAAGCAACAACGTAAGATACTATCTATTCCTCGGTGATACAAAGTGTCATTGACGATGGTATACTTTTTGGCTTGGTATCTAACACGTCGTTGATCATCTCGCGAGAGATGCCTAGTGAACTTCAAGGTTTGAAGATACAAAACAATGTCTCCATACCAGGGGTCGGATGACGAGACAAGGAAAATGTGTTCATCTACAAACAAATCAACATGGATAACATCCTCATCTAATCATGGGAAATAGGATATTAACTTTGAAAAAACTAGTGATTTCTTGGACTTGGCCGAAGCAAAGTCGAGATCAAATTCTTGCAATATGAAAATCCATTTATTATATTTCCCACCTATGATATGCCTAGTGAGGACATATTGAAACGGATTGGCATTGGCAACCACAGTAGTCTTGAAAAGCAATATATAGTGTCGTAAACATTGGACTGCATGAACAACAACCAAAGCTATCTTTTCAACGTGGGAGTAATTAATCTCAGTACCGACTAAATTTCAACTGAGATAGTAGATGACATGCTTGTGGAGCTCATCATCCTCCTGAACTAGAACCATACCAATCGTTTCTTCAGACGCGGCAATATACAACAAGTAATCTCTATTGTAATCCAGAGATTTTAGCAGCGGGGCCAATACCAAGGCTTTCTTTAAAGCGTTGAAAGACTCCTGGGCTCACTCATCCCATATAAAAGGAGTGTCTTTCTTCAATAGGTGCATGAAACCCTTAGTGATATTGGAATAATTCACTATGAACCGACGCAGAAAGTTAGCTTTCCCTTGTAAACCTTGAAGTTGTCTAATCGTGTGCGGGGGAGGCAACTAAAGTATTGCCTCAACCTTAAAAGGATCTGCTGTGATCCCAGTCTCAGAAACTAATAATCCTAAGAGACAGACAGACCTAACACAAAAGATACATTTGTGAGGGTTTAACCGGATTCTATAGTAATGACATCTTTCAAAAACCAGCCAAAGATTTGCAACATGATTCACTCTCTTGCGAGAGTGAATAGCAAGATCATAGAGGTAAGCTTTGACTATGTGCTTGAGATCGTGAAAAGAGAAAGTGATGGCGCGTTGGAAGGTCACTCCAGTGTTTTTCAGGCCGAAAGGCATTTCCCGATATGCAAAAGTACCCCAAGGACATATAAATTCCATTTTTTGTTGGTCCTCAGGTTTGATCTGGATTTGGTTATATCCTGAAAATCCATCCATAAAGGAAAATATTTTGCTTCCTGCACACTCATTGAGAATATGATCAATGAAAGGCATGGGGAAGTTATCTTTATGACAAGATTTGTTCAGGTCGTGAAAGTCCATACACACATGGATGGTTCCTTTCTTTTTATTTACATGAACGGGTTTGGATACCCATTCGGTTAAGGGAATCGGGTAGATGAAGCTAGCATTAAGTAGCTTCTCCACCTCTGCCTTAATAGCAGGGGGATTCCTAGGATTATCATCTCTAAGATGTTGTCGAACAGGTTTAGCATCCAGATAATTCCTAATCTCATGTTTGACAATACGAGGGTCGATCCCTAGCATCTCTTCATATGACCAAGCGAATACATCTCAAAATTCTTTGAAGAGGTTGGTGTAGATCAGAATTTCTTCTAGCAAACAATCTGCACCTATATTTACATTCTCAATCTTGCCAGGGGTATGAGAAATATCGATCGGGATGGTAGGAGAAATACTTTCCATATTTCCTTTGGCATAAATGTCATGCGTATCAAGTGGAACTACGACGTGACTGACTATCTCACTCAAGGTAGACCAAAAGTCATCTTGCTCGATTCTTTCATTCATAGATTTAAGGATGGCTTTGTCTGAAGGAAAAGTCTCATCTAAGAAAACATGTGAACAAGATAATGAGGTGGCCCATACAGGCCTAAGAAAGGGATCCTCCTCGTCCATCTATGTGGTAACAGGATCGGGATCAGCTGAAGAGTCAATAATGGCTTGATATGCAATATTCACTGCTGATAGTGGCATATCCATTCCAACATGCGACTGACCTTCACTCGACGAAGTCGGAGAAGGTAGGGTCCATGGATCACTAAGATAGGAAGTGCAGAAAGGTATGGAACTCCCTACTGAAGCATGCCTACTAGACATGGCGTAAATGTGGTGAATCGGTGCCAAGAAGTTGAAAGTACCCATGAGGGAAGAATACATTCCAACAATGATATTCTCAGTTTTCGGTTGAGAATTGTCGATCATTGGGATCGACGGTCCAACAGATGTGTTCAGACTAGAGTAAGCAAAGGATAATTGGTCGACCTTCACGATACCCCCCTGATGAGGAAAAAAAAGTGTGCGAAAGACAAACAATACAACAATGATCATAGCGTAGGTCCAATTGTGACCTAGTAACAAGTTATAATTGAGTGGTGCATCAACTACCTCTAATTCCACCTCTACCGTATTCCCACCTAACTGGACCGGAAAGGCAGGGAGAATACCATGAGGGTGGAAGGAATGAATGTCAAATGCAGTCAACATGTTTGACGACTTGGAAAGGGTCGGAGAACTGATTGCTTTCCAACAGACAAGGGACATCACGCAAGTGGCAGAACCTTCATCAACGATTGCTCGTTTGATAGTAGATTTAGAATACTCCACATGGATTTAGAAATCCACATGGTAGGGTAAGCAAGGCTTCATATCTGTGACATCAAACTTGATAAATTTTGAGCCACTAGGTTCTAGAGATCCTAAGGCAAAGAGTAAGGCATTCCTCTATTATGGACACATCTAGAGTACCTCCAAAGCCGACATCGCACAAAGGGTTTGGCCTAGATCCTCAACAATAGAGTAGTTCTAGGTGGCTCTAGCATTAGGGTTGTGGGTAGAGCAATTGAGTACTCCTTTCAGAATACAAGGTGGTGTCTTTGTTTTCTCGATCTATAAGTTCATCTCCAGGGGTGGAGGAGGAGCTTCTAGGCTGGTACTAGCTTTTGAAGAGCTGTAATCTCGAGAGTGGGTGGCTATATCGATTTTTGCGTTGACCATATTGATACAAACACGGTCGCCATCTTGTGGTGGTGGCTTTTGACTTCCACCAGGTGCATTTCCGGTGTTCGAAGAACTCAAGGCTAAGTGATGGTTTTGTGGGAATGGATTCATCATCACAACGGGTGGTAGATTTAAAAGCCTCACAGCCTCTACAAGTTTGGGGCATAAGTGTGTAAGGTGGTCATCAGTACAAATTTTGCAAGGAAACTTCACCCTACACTTCTCTTTCTTTCCCTCTCCAGCATTATCATTCTGTTTCCCAGTATTATCTTTGTCCTTGGGTTTATTATTATTGTTCCCACCCTTAAGATTACTTCGACCTTTCCTTTTATTCCCATCTTGTTGCTGGTCACCATTTTGGTTTTTCGACAATTGCACGAAATGTACATCCACCAAATGGATGGGTTTGGAGGATCCAGATGAAGCTACTCCTCTGACAGAATTCGTTGCCGAGTCTATGGATTTACATTGGCGGACCCTACAATGCCATTGGCATGAGGTCTGAGATTCTGTCTAGGATCGTGATTTGGCCATGGTGCGTCGGAAAGAAGGTTGTATAAAATACCAGGTTGAGCATATATCAGATTAAGTTGTTGGGCTCTAAATATAGCTTCTTCCTCGCTGAAATAGGAGTGTGAAAATACTTTAGGAACCATTCTAAAATAAAGGCTAGGGGTATAGGAGTCTTAACCAATCTCCTTCACCTATGCCATTCCTGGATATGGTCCGAGATGTGAGTGTCGGTACCCTGGCGTAAAGTTGGAAAAATTTTAAGGCCAACATCATAACAAATGGGCAGTTGAAAGTGGTTGAGAAAGGCTATCACCAACTGATGAAATGACCCATATTTCCCCCTAGGTATATCATTGTACCATTGTGACGCAACTCCAATAAGAGTGCATTGAAATAATTGTAATCTAGTAGAATCATGATTCAGAGAATTCGATGAGCACCAAAGGTAAAAAGTAGTGACGTGATCACCAAGGTCCTCACCATTCTTCCCTTCAAACTTTGGAATGTCTGACAGAAGTTTGGTAGGTACATGGGGCCATGTGGGATCATGACTCACCGGGTCATTCATTAGTTTAGACAAATCTGGCAGATTAAGCATGGCCAGAAAGGGAATACTGGGTTGTGACACCTGACCCCATCCTCCCGCGAAAGATTGTGCGTTAGGAACTGCATTCCATCCAGGATTCTAGTAAGGACCAAAACCTTGTCCGAAATTATAATACCCTCCTCCTGTAAATTCTAACCTTGTACAGTATCTACTGCACACTGATATTCAGAAAAGAACAGAAAATATACAATGGCAAATACAAACATTACACAGAGATTTTTCACCTGGAAACCCAAACCGAGAAAACTAGCATATATTATATTGATACACATTGTATTACATTGTTTACAATACAATATACATATAGGAGCCAACGGCATCCAAAACCCTAACCCAATGACCTGGATTAGTCCAAAACCCTAATTCCTTAACCGGAAATAGAAAACCATCGGCAAAAACCATGTGCCAAAAACCACCTAATATCATGTGGTCCCGGAAATATGTTGGCCCGGAACCGGCAAAAATATGTCGGCCCAAAAAAAAAAAATCGGGGGCACTGCCCCCGAACCCCCACGCGGGGGGATCTGCTCCCCTACACCTCCCTCTGCGCCCGGTGCAAGTGCTCAGACACTGCTACTCGTGCAAAGAATATAACACATACCCAACATTCTCCCACTTGTTGTTTTCTTTGCACACAGGGGGTTACAGGGTTACATAGTCAACAATCCAGGGCAACAATGCCCATGGATCCTCTACACCAAGAGAACTTCTCA
>SNQJ01S0003883.1:128567-151742 GCA_010110895.2 Picea sitchensis
GTTCACAGAAATCAAAATCCAGAGAGAAATTAGACATACCTTCAACCATACCTTTACCGTGTAGTAGTCAAAGACCCTTCTCTCCAATATGCCCCAGTCTTTGATGCCACAACATAACCTTTTCTCCAGAGACTTTAGGAGTTATTTCTTCTTCAACTTCAATATGAGGAACAATGGAGCTATTACACCCATCACTAATAGTTCTTCCTAGTAGCTTATACAGAGTTCCAAACCAAACTCCCCTCATCAACACGATTGCTCCTCGAACCATCCTGCAAGTTCCCTTTTCAAAAATTGTTTTTACCCCAGCATCTTCCATTTTTCTTACAAAAATCAAATTTATGACCATACCTGGGATGTGTAGAACACCAGACAGTGTTCTAATCCTTCCATCTATGAGTCTCAACTTGACCCTTCCTTTTCCTATGATTCTGGTTGTCGAATCATTACCCAATAAAACATTACCTCCTTCATACTTTTCATATTCGCAGAACCACTCCCTGTGGGGAGTCATATGAAAAGATGCACCGGAGTCAATCAACCATGCCTCATGATCTGCATGTGTGCTTGAAGAGGCCAAGTACACATCCCCTCCTTCTTCCTTGGAGGTCTTTTCTTATGTAGAAGAAGATTCTTTAGATCCCTTCTTTTTCTCAACTTTGGAATTACACTGCTTCTTGTAGTTCCATTCTTTTCCACACCTCCAACATACCCTTCCAAACTTTCCAGGAGATTTAGATCTACCCTTAGGCTTAGATCTCCCACTTGAGAAATTAGATTTATTTCTTTCCTGGGAACGTCCTCTTGTAAATAATGCATCTGTGCTATGTCTTTCCATATTCTTTCATCTCATCTCCTCCGATAACAAGGACGAGACCACTTCTTCAAACTTCAAAGAAGTTGTATTACTACCTATGGCCACAACTAAACTATCCCATGAGTCTGGTAAAGAACACAAAAACTGATACATTTATCTTCATCTGAAATTTTAATATCAACAAATACTAACTGACTTACCACAGTATTGAAGGTGTTCAAATGCTCTGCCACCAAGTCTCCATCTCTCATCCTCAAGTTATACAACTTCTTTCTCAGGAATAGTTTATTTACCAGGGACTTAGACTGATTCAACTTCCCCAACTTTTCCCATAAATCTTTGGTTGTAGCTTCCTCTGACACATTCAGTAATACTAAATCGGAGAGACACAGTCGAATTGTGCTCTTTGCCTTCCGATCCATCTTTTTCCAGTCATATGGAGAAGTTCCTGTAGGTGTTGTACCTAGATCTACCGCGATCCACTGATCTCTGTCCACCAAAAGATCTTCCATCTTGAGCTTCCACAGCTCAAAGCTTTTCCCATTAAACTTCTCGATCTCCATCTTAGAATTGATTGCCATTTATTTTCACCTGAAAAACAATACCGTAGATCTCCCACTGTAACAAGGCTTATCACAGTCCCACCTAGTCTCCATCTCTCATCCTCGCTATATTTCTTTCTCGAATAGTTTGTATTTACCAGTGACTCTAGGACCGACATACAACTTACCCAACTTTTCCTATAAATCTTTGGTCAGAAGCTCCGACACATTCAAAGAATAATCAATCGGAGAGACAACAATTGTGCTCTTTGCCTTCCGATCCATCTTTTCCAATCATCTGCAGAAGTCCCTGTAGGTGCCGTACCTGGATATACTGCCAAATCGGGATTCTCTTTCCACCAAAGATCTTCCATCTTGAGCTTCCATCTCAAAGATTTTCCATTAAACTTCAATCTCCATCTTCTTCACTTCCTTCCGTTTTTGAAATTTTCACCTAACAAACAATATCGCAGATCTCCCATAGTAACAAGGTCAGCCCCGAGCTAAACTCCTTGACGCATGGCGCGCCCCCAGCCAGCCAAAGCTCATACCAAAATGTAATTCTAACCTTTGTATACATTCACCGCATTACTAGATATTCGTAAAAGAATGTAAAAGATACAATGGTAAAATACAAACATGAGATTTTTCAATTGAAACTCAAAACTGGGAAAACCAAGATATATTATATTGATACATTGTATTACATTGTTTACAATACAATATACATATAGGAGCCAGCGGCATCCAAAACCCTAACCCAATGACCTGGATTAGTCCAAAACCCTAATTCCTTAACCGGAAATAGAAAACCATCGACAAAAACCATGTGCCAAAAACCACCTAATATCATGTGGTCCCAGAAATATGTCGGCCCGGAAAAAATATGTCGACCCGAAACCGGCGAAAATATGTCGGCCCAAAAAAAAAATTTCAGGGGCACTGCCCCCGAACCCCCGCGCGGGGGGCTCCGCCCCCCTACACCCCCCCCCTCTAACCCCCCTGCGTGCCCGGTGCAGGCGCTCAGACACTACTACTCGTGCAAAGAATATAACACATACCCAACACCTCCAGGCTGATTCATAAAAGATGGATGGGGCACCATTCCAGCAGGAATGTTCTGATAAGCGTTATGAAAATTGCCCCCAGTTGGATTAGATCCAAGCCGAGGGTTGTTAAAATTTCCCCCAAATGGATTAGATCCAGGTTGGGGGGTTCCCAAAGTGTAAGACTGACCTCCTCCAAGTGGGAATTCGAAGGATTGAAGTGGATTTGTCATGCCAAAAGTATTGGTTGGAATCGACACTAAGGGGATAGGGATATAGGGCGAAACTTGTCTGCCAGGTAGGTTGTTCCATCTAGCTATAGAAGGATTAGAACCGAGGTTAAGAATAGGGACACTTCCTACATTAGGATTCACTTGGGGAATATGAGAACCACCAAATGGGAAGGGAGTGTGAGGAGGTGTAGTGCCCCCAAGTCCAAGGCTAGCGTTATGGCCAACAGTTGGGCTGGAAGTTGGAAAATGTGAAGTGAAGTTAGGCATACCATAAGAAAATAGACTAGAATCCATGGGGATGGTCTGAACATTGTAACTTGGCGAGTGGCCAAAACCCCCAAAAGGGTTTGAGGTAAGAGATGAAGCATTAACTACAGGCCGAGACATAGTATCGGTATAATCCTATGACACTGCAACTGTAGTGGTTGTAGGTGTCGAAGGAGTGCCATTAACTATAGTGGGATTTGGAGTCAAATAACTCCCAGTGTTATGAAGACTAGACTGAGTACTCATCCTTGTGGGACCACAAGTCTAAAAAGTGGATGTGTGTGTACCACTCTTGATAACTCTACGCCCTTTAGAAGGCAAGAACTCGAAAATTGGTGGTAACTGTAACAACCGATGAGACCTGCAAGGAAGCTGGTCTGACTCCATGATGACTTATGATTCCAACCAATAAAAATATATCCTAAGGCCAACTAGTAGTCAAAGAGTATACCAAAAATTCAAACGACCAATATGCATGCAAACAGGCTAAAGTGGTTGAGTGGCCTCCTTCGCTAAAGAAGGTATGCCTCATCCAAGAGGGACATGAGACTCCCTGCTAAAGTTTGGAGGTAACAGAATTAGTTATAAGGGCCCTTGTAGGCTTAACAACCAGTCGGTCGGATCCCCCCGGAGAGGTAATCCTCCATAAAGGCTGTGTGATGTCTGACCCCTATCTCACTCAGGATACAAGCAAAATAACCCTTGCAAGTAACCTATGAGATGCCTAAGTCGAGCAACTAATCAACCACTATATAACTAATGCACTGGCCAATAGTCGTAAGTCCTGATTATCGTATGGGCAGGGTAGCAAAGCCTGAAACCTTGAAAGTACCGCCTCTCACAGAGGTATGGGAACTAGCAAGATCCCCAAATACGAATAAATCCACAGAAAGATATCTAACGCTAGGTGAGTATCCAGGGGTTATCCCTTCAACTAACTTCCCGTGACCTCGTGCTTAAATCTAGTGTGAGCAGAGCCTCCTGATATTACCAATTATACAATGGAATTTTCAACTCCCTGTCTCAGACACATATGTTGATTTAATTTCCTTGGATAAGTTTACTCACAAAATCATATTCCAAGGCACTAAATCCTAGGCTAGTTTGTGCACCCTAAAAAATAAAATCGTGACTAATCAATTTTAGTTTAAAGTGTAAATTTTATTGGTCGTGGTTACTCAAAAAGGTATGGAGGTGAAACTCATGGTGTTATGACTCTACAAGAAAATAAATATGGATATAATGCAAAGTCTATCTTTAACTTTTCAATGAATCATATGATAATAAAGACAGTGCAATCTTCAATTTCAACTCTGCAATTCAGAAGTAAAATGCAATCTTTCGCTACATGTGTTAAGCTAATGATAAAGATTCAAAGACAAAAAATGCCAACCAATGTAAAATGCTTATTTGTTTTTTGTATTTTCAATATACTGAAAAGAAAATGTATGGACTGAAGAGCAACCTGATATATAAATTCTACTGTGTATGAAAGAAATAACTCGAGCAGAATACCAAGTAGCCCAGAGACCTAGGAAAAATAAAAAACGAAAAACAAAGAGAAAGACTCCGCCCAAAAATTGAACTCCAAACAGGTTTCCTGTCATCCTAGATAATCTCAATAGGCACTATAGAGACCTAGGAAGGGTCAACAAACTTCAAATCTCACCCAACAGTCACTAAACCAAGCAAAAAAGAAAGGGGAAGTGGTATACACGACTGTTCAGGAGAACAAAGCGTATATACACTTCTTGCAGTGAGACAAAAAGCGTGTATACATGACTGTCAAGGAAAACATGGCGTATATGCTTTAAAACAAGGCCAGGCAAGGGCAGGAGACTGGAAACTCAGACCCAGAGTGAAAAGAATCTATCAAGCAGTGATACGACAAGAAACAAAAAGGAAAAATAGTAATGTAAGAAGAAAAAGTACTTCAACCCTTAGAAGGAAGATCTCTCCCCAGTGGAGTCGCCATTTCTTTTACAAGGGAAAAAATCTCTATGGCCAAGGGTAAACCACAACAGACAGGTATGAAAAAAGAAATCAACTCAATTCCAACATATGCTATATATACTAATGTGAAATACAAGAAAGAGGCCTACCTCTATCCAACGTTTGATGATGTTCCATCGTTGAGCACTTTGACCCAAAGCTTTATACCTGCAAGAAGTTCTCAACATACAAGCAAAGAAAGTATATAGTGATGATATAAAAGGGTTAGTACATAATATAGCATAATCCATTAATAAACATTACAAACATGCCCATGGATAATAATCATATATTTGCAAGATACCAATAGGACGGGAAAGGAGTATTTCTATTAATAATTGATCAACAAAAGTGACAACATTACAGACTTTCGTGTCGACATGGTTCGAAACCAAGAAACCAAGTTCCTTCTAATTGGATCTCCACCACTTCAATCCTCCACCAAAGGAAAGCTCATAGGAAAGAGGCAATGAGGTCCTCTCAACAATAAGGGAAGAGCTTGTGGGTTGAACACTATGTTTAGACTTGAGGGACAAAGGGATGCAGACTCAATATGAAGTAATTTCTCTAGAGTAACTTTGCTCTCAAAGTTGAATGCTTTATCCTCTTTTCCATAGCTCAAAATTGTGCTCTTATAGCCTTCAAAATGCAACTAAAGGGCCGAGTCAGAACGTTTCCTGTATATGGAAGACCAAGGATCAGAGATCTCCTGTCGCGACATGGAAACCCGACCTCATTTTGTATTTTCTGGAACAACTTTCGATATATGCGAGCTGCAGTGGAGCAACAAGCGTATACACTTCTTCTATAACTGATAGGGAGCGTATATGTGGAAAAATATATATTTTATCTCTGGATTTATCAAAAAGTGATGATAAGTCTGCACAGGGAAATGGAAAAAGGCCCTCTATGCAAGATAGCAATGGTGAGGCAAATCTTGCTATAACAGGGGATTCACACTATTCATTTTGTTCACTCTCTCCATTCACTCTTTTAGTCATTCATTATTCGTCATTCATACTTGATCTTGGCTTAGGAAAGAAAAAAAGTGAATTGTTGGGAAAGGAGACATTGTTTGTTGGATGTAGTAATTGTTGGTGTATTCTAGCCATGAATTGATGCATGTATTCCTGAGATGCATTGGCATGTACTAAATTTTATTCACAACTATGAATCATGAGAGTCCCAACATGGAGATTCTTGACCATATGCACTAGAGCCCTGGAAAGAAGTGGACAACCTAAGGAACTATGTGGTAGTGAAGGGGGTTCACTGTCTTTGGGTGGTGCAGGATGGAGAGAACATAGATGGTGTACTTTGTATTTCTATGTGTTGGGAAACCTGTGAGAGATTGAGTACTAACTAGTTTGGGAAGTTGAGTGTCCTCTAGGAACCTATCCTTATGGATCCATAGCTCTGGCTCGGGGGTGATGGCCTGTTGTTCAAATTTGGAACAACAACATATATGGTTGGGTGGAACATCCTTGGTCTCCAACCAGTTGTTGATTGGTTTTATTAAAGATAAGTTCTATATGTCATGTGTTTCTATGCTTGTATGTTTATTTTCATTGTCTATTAATTATTATCTCTAAGATTCATATTTATAATATGAAAACTTGTTGGTTATTTGTGTGCATGTCATATTGTTCATTTATTTTATGTTGTAGAATGAATATTGATTATTTCATGTGAGTCCTTCATGCTTCTTTATTAATTTAATGTTATCAGAATTTGAAATTGGTTCAAGAAGTGTGTTTTGAGGTAGCGTGGCTAGCCTTCTAGTTGTTGGGTATGTTACATATTATTATCAAAGCTCGAGGTTCAAAACTAAACTTGTATGGGCTAGGCGCCAGCATGAATTGAGCATATTTTTGGTTGCATATTTTGTCCCATGACGAATTCCAGAAAAATAGGGAACATAAGTGAAATCCCCAAATTTTTGAGCATATTTTGCGTTTTAGTGCTTTAGAGCAGTCGAAGAAGTAATTCATGGTGTCAAACTACAAGTTGGAGAGTCAAATTTGGCCTTGGATTTCAAATTCCTATGTGTCTGTGGTGGCTATGAAGTTTCTTGGATCGATGGCCTATATTAATTCGATCGTGAGGATCCATGGTCAAGATTAAATCGTAGAAGATCATAGCAAGGCATTCTCGAAAGGCCTTTAGGAAGAAGGTTTCATAAATACTTGGAGTTGGGCATGAGGCTGAGTCTGATGCGAGGAGACCGATGGCCCAAACTGAATGAATAAGGATCATTCATCATATCAAGGGCCAATCCTAGCCATTCATTGGAAGTCAGGTTTCAGAAAATTGCTAAAATAGGGTGGGAGTTGATGTCTAATGATCCAAAAAATCCTTAGATGTTGATAAACTTTAAATACATATAAACATCTACTTGATCTTCGAAATAATAATCATCACTTGACTGATTGCAATTACATGTGAAATACTTATCTAACCATATACACTTTAATGATAAATAACTTGGAAATAATTGAGCATAAAATGAACAACAATAATGAAATCACATGCACAAGTTTGATAACGGAGTTCACCCAATTTGGGATACGTCTCCAGGTCCACTTCCAATAGAGACCTCTTTATTAATGCTCAAATTCTTGTTTTTTATAATGACCTTTTTCCATGTTGCTCAAATGCTTGTGTTTTACAATGACCTTTTTGGATGTTGCTAAAATGTAGAAACAAAATGGATTGTTGGATTCCTTGTGAAAAATCGTGAAAAATAAGTATAAATTTCTTGAAATTCCATCAAGCGGCCTATCGACATGCTTTATGGTGTAGCCACAAAGCCTATGTACCCTCGGGCATGCACTTCGAGACAAGACTCTCTACATTAATGAATGTGTGTACAATCCTCGAGCTACACGCCATTCAATAGGGTGTGCCCCTTAACCAATCCCCAAAATCTGTGGTTGGATTTAATTACAGAGTGGGTGGTTTTTTTTAACAACCGTAAGCATGGTATTTTTTTTAACTCATTGAGTTATGAGGGGAAAAGGTCACGGGATCAAACTCGTGGATCTTCCCCCATCGACACACTTTTTGTTATAACCATACTATTGTATAGTTCAACATACATATAATATGAGTTAGCCCCACGAGCATTACGATTATGGATACATTCAATATCCATAAAAATAGGGTTGTGGTATTATCCCTCGACCCTTTTTCCATTTGACCAAACCTCCATTCAACTTTAAATAGAATCACGCCCATATGCGGTTAAGAACTAACCAATGGGTATAATGGTGAAGTCATTCTGTTGTTGGTTGGGAGACTCAAGTTTGATCCTTCGAGATCACAACTAATTTTTATAAAAACTATTTCTAAGTATCCAATGGGAGGCTGCGACGTGGAGGCTTCTCATTGGATTACTATTTCCATGTGTCACCCTGTTATTATCCCACATAATCGATACAGTCTGCCAACACATATTCTCAGTCACCGTATGGTCAATCCATGTGGCATCTTGGGATTGTTCCATGTCATCATCATATGATTGTATGGTTGCTCCATGTGTCACCCTTCTAGTGGTGACACGTGTCACCTTTTCCACTTTGATTTTGATTTTTGACCAAACTTTAACCGCTCATAACTTTTTCATACGAGCTATGTTTGACTTGTCGTTTGCATCGTTGTAAATATGACGATGAGATCTATGAATTGATGTTATTTTAGAGAGAATTTGGGAAGGTTTAATTTTGAACATTTATTAACAATTCTAGACCTCTACGGACGTTACATATCTTTCTGGACCTATATGAAAATTCATGGATCCTCCTGGATCATTCCTCCCCATTGAAATCCTTTTGGACCACCAAAAGCCTTGATTACTCAAAAACTATATGAGGGTAGAGTTCCCTCACCCTTCCAATCTCCATCCATTTTTCTTTACTCGGTTTTACTCCTTTAAGACCAACTTGAAGCTATTCCACATCACCTCGTTGTGAATTCCTTATTCTTCTATCGAGAATAACATCTTCCTATAGCTCGTCCAAATATTATGAAGAAAAATCATCAACTGCTAGAACCTGAATACTTTCATCTTCATCCATAATCAAAGGAGACTCATAAAGATTCTAATTCTCAACATTTACCATTGAATAAATTTTCATCTAGGATGGTAGATCTAAACAAAAGGAATTAGTATCAATCTTCTCCAAGATCTTGAATGGACCACATTGTATTGGCCTTATCCTTTTACCTTCACCCTTCATTTTATCCTTGCTGATATGTAACCGTACTTGATCAACAACTTCAAATTGATGATCAACTTGATGTTTGTCATGCCTTTCCTTATATTTCGCTTGGATTTTCTCCAATTGTTCCTGTACTACTTGATGTACCCATTGAATCTTTTGAATGAACCTACGAGATTTATCTATATCATCTTGTCCATATTCTTTACCTGCTTCTCCAAAAACAAATTCCATAGGTGATTTAAGAAAGTACCCCAAACATACTTCAAAAGGATTTTTCTAAGTAGAAGAATGCATGGCATGATTATAGGCATGTTGTACATAAGGTAAATTTTCATCACATAACTTAGTGTGATTTTTGTAGTATCCTCAAAGTAGATGTATCGTTATTATGTTTACCACCTATGTCTATCCAACTGTCTGTGGATGATAATATGTGCTCTTCTTCAACCTAGTGTCCATGAGTTACCATAAATGAGACCAAAACTTTCCCAAAAAGTGAGAGTATCGATCTGATATAATAGATGTAGGAAGTCCAAAATGAACCCATACATTAGCAAAGAAAATTTGTGTGGTTTGTTCATCTGTGACCTATTTCTTGCAAGGCATCTAAATACAAATCTTTTTGAATCTATCCACAACAACATACAGATAACCATGACCTCTCCTAGATGTCAGAAAACCCCCTACAAAATTCATGGAGATATTTTTCCATCGTTGAGAAGGTACTAGAAGTGGTGTATATAACCCCAACTTTTTGTTACTAGGCTTACTTGTGGCACACATAACACACCCTTTGACATACTTGGAAATTTTTTCATTCATTCGAGGCCAATAAAAATATATTTGCAATTGTGCTACTGTCTTACCAACCCGAAATGACCAGAAATGAGAGATGTGTGAGGTTATCTTATTTCATTTACTCTTTCATCTCTGGGTAAACAAAGATTTCTAAGATGATATAACAAATTTTCATGCACATAATAATCTAACCATTGATTGTCATGAGTTAATGCATCATATACCTCTTCAAAATCATCATCCTTTTCATATTGTTATACATAAATTTCATGTGTTAAAGGATTATACCTTAGCATAAAAGATGCATTGATTACTGGCCTTGACAACATATCTGCAACCTTCTTATGAATACCTTTCTTGTACTTGATTACCAAATGACACGTTTGTAAGAAACCCATCCATATGAAGTGTTGTGTTGTTGTATCTTGGTCTATGACTGCAGATACTGTAATGGTTGATGATCTATATGAATGATGGTCTCTTATCCCATTAAGTAATGCTTCCATTTTTTTACACTTTGTATCAACAGATACAATTCCTTATCATATGTGGGATAGTTAATCACAACTTGAGTAATAGTCTCAAAGTGAAAACATATAGGTTTACCTTGTTGCATCAAGACTGCTCCCATTGAATATCTACTTACATCAGTTTGAATCTCAAATGGTTGTTGTAGATCTCGCAGTGCCAAAACTGGTGCGGTGCATATATTTTCCTTCAATGTCTTGAAGGATTTATGTTGCTTTCATCCCCATTGAATAACTTGTTTAACACTTGTTAATGCATGTAGAGGAGCTTATATGTATGAGAAATTAGCAATGAATTTACTCCAGTACTATATTTCTCCTAATAATCTCTCGACTTTTATGGTATTAGTTGGCTAGTGCCATTTCACAATGACTTCTACTTTCACGGGATCTATCTTTAGTTGACCATTCCCTACAATGTAACCCAAATATACCAGAGAATTTTTTCGAAATTCACATTTAGATAACTTGATCTACAACTTCTCCTTCTTCAAGAGTTCAAAATCCTTGTTGACATGTGTTATATGATCTTCCCATCTTCGACTAAAGATCAATATATCATCCAAATAGACAATAAAAATATCATTTGTGTAGGGTCTAAACACATCATTCATTACCCTCATAAATGTTTTTGGTGCATTGCATAACATAAATGGCATAACTAACCATTTGAACAATCCTTTCTTGGTCTTGAAATCATTTTTCCATATGTCACCTTCTACAATTCTGATCTGATGGTAACCGCTTCTCAAGTCCAACTTAGTGAAATAAACATCATTCTTTAATTAATCCAATAAATCATCAATTATGGGAGGAGGATAATGGTTCTTTACCGTAATCGTGTTCAGGGCTCGGAAGTCGATACACATCCTCCATGTGCCATATTTATTTGGAACAAACACAATAAGAGAACCACACATAGAGAATCTTTTTATGATGATTCCTTTATGGAGCACCTCTTGAACTTTCTTCTTTATTTCTGCATTATCGATTACTGATGACCTATACACTCCAATATTCAGAAGAAAAGAATCCTGCTGCAAATATATTGCATGTTCAACTTCTCTTTTAGGAGGTCCCAACCCTGTAGGTTCCTGGAATAACTCATCATAGTTAGATATGATAAACCTGTTTATGATCTGGATCACAACCTGATAAAGCATCTATTATCTCTTCTTCTTTCTTTTTCACTATCACAAGCACACAATATTTACTTGCACACACAAGTATCTTAATTTGTCATGTGCTCACTAAAGAAACATTAGTCTTGATACGATGAGATCTGACAATATATTCAACCCCATCCTTGAAAAGATGATATTTTCTTTGCGATAGAATATAGCCTTCCTGTCAAATAGATATGGACTACCCAAGACAATTCCACAAATGTCAAGAGGCACAACATCTAGCTCAACCTCATCAAAGAACTTATTTGTAATTGAAAATATGATCTTACACTGTTTCGTTACCTGCAACTTAGCATCTTCACACACCCATCCTAAAGGATATGTCTTATTATTAGGTGTCGTCTTTAAACCTGAATTCTTAACAATTGCTTTAGATATAAGGTTAACTTGGGATCCACTGTCAAATAAAGTATCTACCTTTGTATGCTTGACTATAACTCTGACATGAAAAATCTCACTTATTTTCTTTTGATTAGTATCACTTTCCAATTTAGTGGATTGAACTGAAGAATTAGAATGAATAGTTGATAACCCTTTGCTTCCTATTTCCATGATCTTAGATTCATCTCCAGAATCTGACCCTATATCCTGATGAGTTGATGCAATAGTATTATGCTTCCCTTTATTCTTGAATTTCTTTGTTCGTAATTCTGGATGTAGCTTCCAACACTATGATTCCTCATGTCCCTTTTTCTTATAGTGGGAACATGTAGGTATTTCCGCAGCTTACTTTGTTGTGGCTATTTTCTTACTCTTACATTTACCTTTCAGTTTCTTTTCAAACTTGTATGGATTCGTATCTTCACTCGCATGCTTACCCTTACTAGCCTCTAGATGCATAGCTTGTACAGACACCTTAGTTAGTAGGGTTAAACATTAGAATAGTATGATAAATATATGAGTGCATGGCACCAATATACTTCAGAAGAGTTTCATGGGTATACAACATAATCCCTAATGATAATGCCTTTTTTCTTAATTCTTGTGTATATTCCTAAACAAATTTTCCCTTACCCCATCTTAGATGATGCCATTCTATCATTGTCACTTGTGTATAAGCCAATGGAAAGAATTGTTTTCTTATAGCCTTAGTAAACTTATACTAGGAAGATATTACTTTACCCTTTTGAACAAGAACAACTTGCATATTAATCTCCCACCATATTAAGGTTGTGCCACTTAGTCAAAGAAAAGCTCATTGTATCCTTGTAGCTTCATCCACGATTTTGTGAACCCTACAATATACCTCTATTTGCTTGATCCAACTATCTAATTTCTCTGCATTCAATTCTCCATCATAGGTCGACAATTTGAACTTGACATCGAACTTTAGAAAGTTAGATTATGATCATAATTATTAGAGGACTTATTTATCCAAGAAGAATGTTCAATTAATTCATAAGAAGATGACGATGAGGATGGTGAGGGGGGTTCTAAAGGTCTACCACCTTCACCTTCTCCTTCTCCTTTTACTGAAGATTCCCCACCTATAGGATTTTGAATTCTTCACTGAAAATAATCTATTATCTCTCTCATTGAGAAAAGTGATCCAGATTATTTTCGTAACAAAATAAAAGAAGAGATATTATAATGAAATACACATACAAAATTCCAAAAACAGAGAGATACAACAATACATGATTTCTATTAATGAAAGAAATGTACAGAGACTGTAAAATACAGAGTGCAAGACTCATTAGAATGGTGGCAACTTTAGCTCTAAGAAGAGATGTGATGGATAATCTCATTCACAATAAGATGAGTACAATGAGGCTCTGAAGGAATTTTTATGATAAACATGAATGCAAAAACCCTAGACATCCAAAAACCTAACCCTAGGAGATGAAGTGCCAAAAGTCATGTGGGCCTCATTGGGGTAAGTTAGTACATTGACTTCCCAGGGTTATACCTTTTTGAGTTTATCTCTTGTAAGAATTCCCTTGCAAACACTTGTCAAACCTTGCTCTAATGCCAATTTGATCCAAAACTTCCTTAGATGCTGATAAAATTTAAATATATATAAACATATTATTGATATTCAAAATAATAATGATCGCTTGATTGATTGCAATTACATGTGAAATACTTATCTAACCATATACACTTTAATGATAAATAACTTGCAAATAATTGAGCATAAAATGAACAACAATAATGAAATCACATACACAAGTTTGATAAAAGAGTTCACCCAATTTGGGCTACATCTTCGGTTCCGCTTCCAATAGAGAACTCTTTATTAATGCTCAAATGCTTGTGTTTTACAATGACCTTTTTGCGTGTTTCTCAAATGCAGAAACAAAATGTAGCATTGGATTCCTTAGGAAAAATCGTGAAAAATGAGTATAAAATTCTTGAAATTCCATCAAGGGACTTCTTGGCACACTTTACAATGTAGCCTCAAAGACTATGTACCCTCGGGCATGCACTTTGAGACAATCCTCTATACATTAATGAATGTTTGTACAATCCTTGGGTTGTGAACCATTAAATAGGGCGTTCCCCTTAACCAATCACTGAAATCCATGGTCAGCTTTAATTACAGAGTGGAAGGTTTGTTTTAACAAACCATAAGCATGGTCTATTGGTTAAATCGTTGAGTTATGGGGGGAAAAAGTCACAATTTCAAACCCATAGACCTTCCCCCATTGGCGCACTTTTTTTTATAACCATACTATTGTATAGTTCAATGGACATATAATATGAGTTATCCCTACATGCGTTATGGTTATGGTTACATTCAATACGCATAAAAATAGGGTTGAGGGATTAGCCCTCAGCCCTTTTTTAAGCTGATCAAACCTCCATTCAACTTTATATATAATTATGCTCATATATAGTTAAGAACTAATTGACGAGTATAATGGTGAAGTCATTGTTTTGTTGTCTAGGAGACCTCGGTTCGATCCTCCAGGTTTCCAATTAATTTTGATAAAAACTATCTGTAAGTATCCAATGGGAGGCTTCCATGTGGCATATTCTCATTGGCTTACTATTTACATGTGTCGCCATCTGATTATCCCACATAGTCTATACGGTCTACTAACACGTCTGCCCAATCAACGTATGGTCAGTCCTCCATGTGGCATCTTGGAGTTGTACCACATCATCATCGTACTATTGTATGATTGTGCCATGTGTCACCCTTCCAATGGTGACACATGTCACCTTTTCCCCTTTGACTTTGAATTTTGACCGATCATAACTTTTTCATACGAGCTCCATTTGACTTGTCGTTTGTGTCATTGGAAATATGATGAGATCTCTATGCATTGATTTTGTTTTAGAGAGAATTTGGGATTTTTCAATTTTTATCATTTATGAACCATTCAAGACCTTTGCGGATGTTTTGGATCTTTCTGGACCTCTATGAGCATTCCTAAATCTTCTTGGATCTTTTGAAGAGGAGAAGCCCAATGGAAGAAGCCTAAAAGAACAAGAATCCTCGTATCAATTAGGTTCATTCTCAACTATCATATATCATGGAGATTTTATTTTGGAAATGTGTTTTCAGAAGATCTCATTCAGAATAGTTTCTAATGAAGTCAGTCTGACCGAGGTAACCAATGCACAATTTTGGAGCCTGAGATGATAGTGGTCGTTGATTGACATGATTTTTGACCATCTGATCTATCAGATAATAAAGTTTCCTTGGGAGGACCGAGGGTGAAGGAGAGTAAAATGTAAGTTTCCACATCAACATCCCATGTCAGAGGACATGTCAGCAAGGGCGAGCGAATCCGTCAGTACAACATAGTAGTTGAGTGTAAGTCTTCGAAAGGAGGTTGTAGGAAAGATCGTTCGAGAAGGTTTTCGATGGGAGAGTATGATAGAGTGAGCCTGATAGATTATTTGAGCTCAAATTTTGGAACGGTCGAGGATCATGGAAATTTGTGTTCCGACAGAGGGTTTCTGATGGGAGGATTCAGACTGTTCTTCAGTCTGTGATTTTCGGGAGTATCCATGTACCCAATGATTTAAATTTTCTGATAGGAAATATTTTGATGAAGAAGAGTTATGACAATACTGCATAGGGATAGCCATATATTGTCAAGGAAAAGAATATCAACGGGTTAGATTGCTTCCAATTTGAAATCGATGGTGCAAATTGCACATAGGAAAAATTGGAGCCATTTTCTTATTTTGGCCATAAATGGAGAAAATTACATCATATTGGGATGAAACTTTTGTGTTTTTCCCACATATAGGAGATATACAAAAGTGCCAGAGAGAGCCATTTCCCATCTCTGCTTGGATTTGTTAGAAATTGCGAAATAGTGATATTTAAAGATTTGGGTCCATATCATCGGTAGAGGTCCAAATTAAGCTGAAATTCATGGAGAGAGTCCATAAAGTAGACACGAAAAATAACATAGATTTAGAGGAGAATAACTTGTAATTATTAGAATGTGGAGAACTAGGATATAATTCTTCATGAATTGAGAAAAAAAAATACATGTAGCATTAATCAATAAAAAACTTTTGATATGCATAATTCTAACAAAAATGGTTGCTTGCACATTTTGCATAATTAGGGGATATAAACATATCAATTCAATATAAGAATACATGTTTGGGACATGGAGGAAGGAGAGGGAGCCTTCATTCATGATAAAGAATCCAAAGGTCAAAATATCAGTGATGGTAATGTAGAGACATAATCAAATGGTCACAAGAGCAAAGGGGAACAAGAAACATTAATAGAAATTGTGAGAAGCATAAGAATAGAAGTGCAGATCTACAAATTAGGCAATGAGATGTTGATGAGAGAACAAAACCAAATAAATTCTTAGGTGATGGAAAGCCTAAATCAGTTGCATAGGCAAGTAAATAAGGGATTAGGCTCAGAACATGAGGAAGAAGGCAGACATCATGAAAGAAGAGATAACTACAAAAGGAGCTAGTTATTCAAGTAGTTCTAGTAGGACTCATAGAAAACACTCACCTCCTTACTTAGCAAGGAAATTGTATGCATCTGAAGATTCAATAAGCAGTACATAAGTGTCTCATATTAGGCTCCAAAGAAGAATATGTGAATTCAACTATTTGCAAGGAGATCTAAGGAAACTCAAGCCACCATCCTTTGATGGTGAAAGAAAAAGGGAAGATTATGTTGAAACATGGTTGCTTGGAATCATGAAATATTTTCAGTTGCAAAACTATTCATGTAACCTAGAAACTAGAATTTCCACATACAATTTGCATGGGAAAGATGCTATGGGAAAGATACTAGATCAGTTGAAGCAAGTTGAGCACATTAATCAGAGTAGGATCACTTGGAGGTAGTTCAAGAGATATTTTCAGAAGGGGTATATTTCAGAGGAATTCTATGAAAAGAAGATGAAAGAGTTATTTGAACTCAAGTTGGGAAGCATGACCTTGACATAATATAAAAATAAGTTATTGGGATTGATGAAGTACGTGGGGTTTATCAAGGATGAGAAGGTAAATATATAAAGGTTTTTGAGTGGATTTCCATCCTTTTATAAGGAAAAGATTCAATATGATGAGCCCAAAATTTTAATAGGAACCATTAGGAAGGATAAGTACTTGTATGAGAAAGGAAAGGTCTGAGAATCCTTGTAGAAATATTGGAAGGATAAGAAGAAAGAGGAGTCTGATCAAAGAAGGAAGGGATTCAAACCTCCTTTCAACATAAATAGTCTTAATAAAAATCAACAATATAAGTCTGCTAAGGATGAATCTAAGAGAGAAGACTCCTTGGGAAAAGGGGAAGACGACCAATTAAATGTTGGGGATGCAAAGAAGATCACATGTACAAGGATTTTCCTCAAAGAGAAGAAAAGATGAGGACCATACACAACATCCAAGAGACTACAAAAATAGAAGACATGGGCAGAAGTATTCCAAGAATATATGTAGCCTTGGAAGTTTGACAAGAAGAGTTCCAATCCAATATGATCGAAATGGAAGGTAAGGTCATTAATCAACATGTTGTTATTTTAATTGATTCAGGTGCAAGACATTGTTACATTTATTCTAAAATAGTGGATAGAGCACATTTGGAGAAAAGTAAGCTTGAAAAATTAAGTTTGGTTCAACTATCCACGGGAACCAAAAGAAGGATCAATGAGGCTATTAGAATTTGTCCAATAAATATGAATGGAGTACAAATGTTGATATGAATACCATACTGTTAGAATCTTATGATATCCTAATTGGAATGAATTGGTTGGAAAAGCACCATGTTGTCCTAGACTGTCATAACAAGACATTTGCATGCCTTGATGAAGAAGGAAAACAAAGCACTGTGAAAGGAAATCCAAGACCCATTTCTATAAGGGACATTTTAGCCTTACATATGAAGAGGTGTTTCAGGAAAGGATGTCAATTGTATGCAATTTATGTGGATGAGCTAGAAAAGACAAAGGGTCCAAGACTTGAAGATTTTTCATTATTGCAAGAGTTTGAAGATGCATTGCAAGAAATACTAGATTTTCCACCAAAGAGGGAAATATATTTCTCTATTTCTTTAGTACCAAGAGCTTCCCCATTATCAAAAACACCTTATAGAATGAGTACACCATAATTAAAATAATTACAATTGTAGCTGGAATAATTGTTGAAAAAGTGGTACATACGTCTAAGTGTTTCACCTTGGGGAACACCCGTACTCTTTTTCAAAAAGAAAGATGGAACATTGAGGTTGTGCATTGAATTTAGAAAATAATTGAATAAAGCCACTATGAAGAACAAATACCCTCTACCCAGAATTGATGACCTCTTTGATCAACTAAGAGGAGAAAATATATTTTCAAAAACAGACTTGAGATCAAGCTACCATTAGGTAAGAATCAAGGAAGAAGACATCAGTAAGACAACCTTTAGAACTAGGTATGGACATTATGAATTTGTGGGGGTGCCATTTGGACTGACCAATGAACTAATTGTCTTTATGTGCTTAATGAATGGCATATTCATAAGTTATTTGGATAAGTTTGTCATTGTGTTCTTAGATGGCATACTTATTTATTCTAAGTCTGAGGAAGAGCATGAACATCACTTGAGGTTGGTGTTACAAGTGTTGAGGGAAAACCAAATTTATGCCAAGATAAGTAAGTTTTATTTTTATGTGGGAACAAATCCATTATTTGGGATAGATTATTTCAGAAGATGGTATAGCAATAGATCCAGAGAAGATTGACACCATTAGAGGATGGCCAACACCCATGAATGTTTCACAAATCATATCTTTTATAGGATTAGTCGGATACTACAAGATATTTATAGAAAGGTTATTTAAGATCAATCATCCCATCACTTCTTTCCAAAAGAAGGGAGTTAAGTTTGAATGGTCAGCAAATTGTGAAGAGAATTTTACTTTGTTGAAGGAATTACTTACTAGTGCACTGATCTGAAAATCGAAGGCTGACTTGTTATGCTATGCAAGCACCCCTACTTCATTAAAATAAACTTTACAGGACCTTACTTCATGTGTTAAAAATATGCAAAATAAACTTATGTGTTAAGTTTATGCTTCTTCTTTTAAATGCTTATGTATCTTCTTGTAATTGCTTATGTGTGAAGAATTGTTCTTTTAGATGGTTAAATATGTACTTAAAACAAATACACAACAACACAACTTGCAGCAAATAAACCATCAAACACACAACAAGAACAACATGATAAAGGAGTTCACCCCCCTCCGGGCTACATCTCCTTGAGCCTCCATAATGGACTTGGCTCTCTGGGATTAATTAGTAAAAAGTTATTTTACAAGTTGATGCTCAACTCCAATGGAAAAACAAACTATACCATTGAGATCAGAACACATAAAAACCCCAAAAATGACTAATAAAACTCTGAAAACGGATCATGGCTCATCCGGACATGACCTCTTCTACATGTGGCCATAAGCTTTCCCTGAGCTTATCTTTGGAAAAAACACCTATAAAAGTCCTCAACAGCCTCTGAAACCTGTCCCAATGTGTTCAGAGCATAGCAATTAGCCAAACATGATATTTAAATCACAGAAAACAGACATAGGCTCACCAAACCATGTCCTCGATCAAAGAGGGCTTCAAGCTTCCTAGAGCTTCCTGGAACTTCAACGGTGAAAAACTTATAGAAGAAGTTCTCAAATGGCCTTGAAACAGCACCAATGGATCTAGCACGTCCAAAAACCCATGGCTGGGATTTTACGGCACCTAAATCGGCCAAAAAATGAGAAAGTTAAACCTCCTCCATTCTCCTCCTTCTACTTTGCTGGAACTGGTTCTACAGAATGCACCTCTGTGTGCTTGAACCTGGAACACGCTCCAAAATGTGCATTTAAACTTAGCACCGAACGGTTCTGAATAATCGTGCAAACTGTAGGACGGTTAGGGCGCCTCCAGCCCCCAACCGCCTAGCTCTCGGGCACCTGGGTCATACGACCTCGCTCTTGGGTAAAAAGAAGTGGTTAAGTTGGTTTAAACCACACCAACCGTTTGAACTGCGTGCCAACCGTTTGAACCGCACGCATTATACAATAGGTCATATGTAAATACAAATGTCCACGGTGGTCGGGCCAACTCCCGCGCATATTTTTTAACATATGGCATAAACCGTTGGTTTATAAAACACAACGCACATATATAATATATGTTTTTTTACCCCGCGCGTATTTTATATATAATGTATGGTTCAAATGACCACGATACAATGTTAAAACCCACGCGCAATCCTGCATTTACAAAGGTCATATGATAATACAATAGGACCACAGGTCGGGGCCAAGCCCTGGCCCGACCCCTTTCCAATTATTACAATGCACAAACATTAATATAATGTAATCCGTAATGCTAACAAGGAACAAACCGTGGCATAATGGTTAGCGGAGATGCATGAAAACTTGGGCAGATATGGAGGTCACTGGTTTGAATCTGGTTGGCTCCATTCAATTTTGATAAACAAACCAAAATGAACAAAAATGAGGGGGACACGTGGCGCCCATGGATTGGGCCACGTGTCCTCATATTATTCTCCAACACCTGGACATGTGTCAACCTTCAACTCGTCAACAATCGACCAACCAATAGCTACCATGTCATCACCATACGGTCCAGTCACATTCTGCATCAGCCTGCCACATCAACCGACACGTAGGATGTTGACGTCATCCTGTGCCACGTGTCACCCATCCAGTGGTGACACATGTCACCTCCCAATTTGTCCAACCATACGCCGAAAAGTCCATAAATGCATGACATGTGTCATGCCCTAGAGACGCCACATGTCCTTTACAGACCTGCCATGTATGTTGTACGGCCCTGCCATGTGTCTTGTACGGACTGTATGGACAGGTACAGTCAGCATCAAATTTTTCCCTATTTGGCTCGGCAAACAGATCGCGATATCTTCTCCATACGGACTCTGTTTGAGAAAGTAAATATATCACCGGAATCAGGAAGACGAGACAGACGCAATGGCACCATTTTCATCACATTTTGAACACTTTGAAAATTGAGAAAATTTTTGCCCCCTGGTCGAGATTTTGATCACACCTTCCCACTGAAAGGATTTTGGACCCACAAAAGATTATCTATCTGATTTCAAGTTATATCAAAATCTTTTCGACATCACCTAAATACTCTGACATGCCAGGCACTGTAAATAGCTCTGTCCTTCAACCACTACTCTCTGGCTGCTGCTGACACACTGCTCTCTCTGTGCTTGGAAGACTGCCAACCTTCCCACCGAGAATCAAGTCCCTCTTTGAACTCTTTGGCATCAACAAAATCAGCTCTCCAATGGCTTCAAAAACTTCCTGCGACATCTTATCACAGGGCAAGAAAACATCAATCTTGAAAACAAATCATACAAGATTGAAAAATGATGCCAACAAAATCTTTTGTTCTTCAAACAAACTGTCGCATCCCGTACTTTATCAAAGCACATGGAATTTTCAAAATCAACTTTCAAGTCAATAAACTCCATCAACTAAACACAAGTTGACAACACGATCGACACAACATAGTCGTCAGAAAATCATCAACACTAGTCGAGACTCATTTAAACATCTTATCAACTTTCCCATAAATGCACACATAACGCTAAAAAGTGCATTTACAATCAGAAAAATGCAAACCTCACTTGGTTAAGAAATCCAACCATTTCTTACCAAGCCAACTCAACGATGACTTTTTCTGCTGGACATCGTCTTCTTGTGAATCATCTTGACTCACATCAATGATGGAATCTCCACTTCCATTCTTGCCAATCTTCTTATCCAACTGCTTCTGAGGCTGTGGACGAATAGTTGGATGCAACGTCCAACATTGATCAACAAGATGACCCCACTTCTGACAATGAGTGCAAACCTTTTGCATCCTCCTTTCATGATGTCTTTGCTTAGAAAGTTTCCTGAAAGTGGTTAATCTTTTTCAACACTTTGAAACATGATGGTTATACAAACCACAATATGTACAAGGATTCTTTCTTCCAAATTTATCATGCTTAACATAATTAAATGCAACTGAATGATAAGTGGAATTATACCTTGAACATTCACCTTTATCGCCTCTGTGAGAAGGTGAATCTGAAGAGTTACAAGCTCTCCTTTGAAGACCATCAACAATGTTTGTGTCCTCATCGCTGTCACAACTACATTTGCATTCATCTTGAACACAAGCCTTGCATGCTGAAGGAATTGAACTTTCAATAAAAGTTCTTGAACTTTCACCTTTAAAGCCTTCCTAAGGAGGTGAACTTGAAAAAAAGTTTATGATTGGAACTTTTCCCCTTGTCTCCTTGACTTTGGGATTTTCTCCATCCCGTTGTTCATATCCAAGACCACAAAACTTAGGTCTCTCTTCAACAATAATAGGCTCAACAATGACTTGTGCATGCTTACCTAACCCTTTACCTTCATAGCCCATTTTAAACAACAACTTGGACCCTATTCCTCTTGTGTGATTTTCAAAACCACCAAAACATTCATCTTTAGAGGAATTAGTAGATAAATCAACATTGCATACCTTATGTTCATGCATGTACGTGGTAAGGGTTTCTTTTGCTTCATGGAGTTGAATCTCCATCTCATGCAACCTTGCAAAAAGATGATCTTTCTTCTGCTTCATGGCCATCAACTGCTCTTCAAGGGCAATGTTCTTATAATACATCTCTTTCATCAAATCTCTCATGAGTCTAATTTCTTCTTTAGAAAATGGAAATGTATGAGAACTATCAATACTTGAAGCATCTGCCATCTTTGCAAGATTTCAACTTCAACACAAAAACTTTGCACAAAAACCAATAGCTAAATCTCAAGCTATCACTGGCAAACACATGAAAAAAACAAACTTATGCTCTGATACCACCTGATCTGAAAATAGAAGGCTGACTTGTTATGCTATGCAAGCACCCCTACTTCATTAAAATAAACTTTATAGGACCTTGCTTCATGTGTTAAAAATATGCAAAATAAACTTATGTGTTAAGTTTATGCTTCTTCTTTTAAATGCTTATGTATCTTCTTGTAATTGCTTATGTGTGAAGAATTGTTCTTTTAGATGGTTAAATATGTACTTAAAACAAATACA
>SNQJ01S0003883.1:151792-185440 GCA_010110895.2 Picea sitchensis
CAACACAACTTGCAGCAAATAAACCATCAAACGCACAACAAGAACAACATGATAAAGGAGTTCACCCCCCTCCGGGCTACATCTCCTTGAGCCTCCATAATGGACTTGGCTCTCTGGGATTAATTAGTCAAAACTTCTTTTACAAGCTACTGCTCAACTCCAATGGAAAAACAAACTATACCATTGAGATCAGAACACATAAAAACCCCAAAAATGACTAATAAAACTCTGAAAACGGATCATGGCTCATCCGGGCATGACCTCTTCTACATGTGGCCATAAGCTTTCCCTGAGCTTCTCTTTGGAAACAAACACCTATAAAAGTCCTCAACAGCCTCTGAAACCTGTCCCAATGTGTTCAGAGCATATAAATTAGCCAAACATGATATTTAAATCACAGAAAACAAACATAGGCTCACCAAACCATGTCCTCGATCAAAGAGGGCTTCAAGCTTCCTAGAGCTTCCTGGAACTTCAACGGTGAAAAAATTGTAGAAGAAGTTCTCAAATGGCCTTGAAAATAGAACCAATGGATCCAGCATGTCCAAAAACCCCTGGTTGGGCTTTTATGGCACCTCAATCGGCCAAAAACTAAGTTAAACCTCCTCCATTCTCCTCCTTCTACTTTGTTGGAACTGGTTCTACAGAACGCACCTCTGTGTGCTTGAACCTGGAACACGCTCCAAAACGCGTGTTTAAACTCAGCATCAAACAGTTCCAAATAACTGTGCAAACTGTAGGACGGTTAGGGCGCCTCCAGCCCCCAACCGCCTAGCTCTCGGGCACCTGGGTCATACGACCTCGCTCTTGGGTAAAAAGAAGTGGTTAAGTTGGTTTTAACCGCGCCAATCGTTTGAACCGCACGCCAACCGTTTGAACCGCACGCATTATACAATAGGTCATATGTAAATACAAATGTCCACGGTGGTCGGGCCAACTCCCGCGCATATTTTTTAACATATGGCATAAACCGTTGGTTTATAAAACACAACGCACATATATAATATATGTTTTTTTACCCCGTGTGTATTTTATATATAATGTATGGTTCAAACGACCACGGTACAATGTTAAAACCTGCGTGTGATCCTCCGTTTACAAAGGTCATATGATAATACAATAGGACCACGGGTCGGGGCCAAGCCCTGGCCCGACCCCTTTCCAATTATTACAATGCACAAACATTAATATAATGTAATCCGTAATGCTAACAAGGAACAAACCGTGGCATAATGGTTAGTGGAGATGCATGAAAACTTGGGCGGATATGGAGGTCATCGGTTTGAATCTGATTGTCTCCATTCAATTTTGATAAACAAACCAAAATGAACAAAAATGAGGGGGACACGTGGCGCCCATGGATTGGGCCACGTGTCCTCATATTATTCACCAACACCTGGACACGTGTCAACCTTCAACTCGTCAAAAATCGACCAACCAACAGCTGCCATGTCATCACCGTACGATCCAGTCACATGCTGCATCATCCTGCCACGTCAGCCGACATGTAGGATGTTGACGTCATCCTGTGCCACGTGTCACCCATCCAGTGGTGATACGTGTCACCTCCCAATTTGTCCAACCGTACGCCGAAAAGTCCATAAATGCATGACACATGTCACACCCTAGAGCCACCACGTGTCCTGTACAGACCTGCCACGTATGCTTTACGGCCCTGCCACGTGTCCTGTACGGACTGTACGGACAGGTACAGTCAGCATCAAATTTTTCCCTGTTTGGCTCAGCGAACAGATCGCGATATCTTCTCCATTCTGACTCCGTTTGAGAAAGTAAATATACTGCCGGAATCAAGAAGACGAGACGGATGCAATGGAACCATTTTCATCACATTCCGAACACTTTGAAAATTGAGCAAATTTTTGCCCCCTAGTCCAGATTTTGATCATGCACCTAATTTAAAGATTGCTAACCCAACTGATAATTTTGTGGTATGTATAGATGCATGCAAGGAATGACTTGGTGGAGTCCTCACTCAAAATGGATATGTCATTAGTTATGAGTCCAAAAAGATGAAAGAACATGAGATAAATTATTCCACACATGATTTGGAGGTTCCTACCATATTTCATGCATTGAAGATGTGGAGGAATTATTTAATAGGGAAGAAATTTGAATTAAGAATAGACTAGAGTGGTATGAAATATATTTTTGAGAAACCAACTTTAAATGTTAGGCAAACAAGATAGTTGTATTTTTCAAGTGAATACAATTTTGACATCAAGCATATCAAAGGAAAAGAAAATAAAGTTATTGATGCACTCAATAGGAGAGTACATCTCATGCATGCTACAACCATTAGTATGCATTAGTGATATTTAAAGAGCATAATTTTAAATGTTGATGTTATAGACCAGCATTACCTAAAGGTAAAAGAGATTTTATAGTAAGATAATGTATAACAAAAATTCAAAAGGTATGAGATTAAAGAGGATGGATTTCTTATGCATAAAAATAAAATTTATGTTCCTAATTCCGGAGAACATAGGAATTTGGTATTAAAGGAAATCCATAATGTTCCATATGTTGGACATGTCGGTTATAAAAAAAAAATGTAGCAATAAGAAGCCAATTCTTTTGGACTAGGATGAAGAAGGATGGTGTTGATTACATTGTCAGATGCATGGAATGTCAAAGAGTTAAAGTTGAGATATACACCCAGTGGGTTTGCTACAACCATTACAAATTCTAGAGAAGAAATGGGAAGTGGCAACCATTGATGTTATAACTAAGTTTCCCATGACAACAAGGAAAAATGATTCAATAATGGTAGTTGTGGATAAATTGACAAAGGCTACTCATTTTGTCCCTGTAAAAATGACACGTACAACAACTTATATTGTATAAATTTACATGAGGGAGATTTCTTGGTTGCATGGGATACCTAAGGAAATTGTTTCTGATAGAGATGCAAAGTTTACTTGAAATTTATGGAGGGGATTGCTTAAAGGATTTTGTACAAATCTAAATTTTAGCACAACATACCATCCAGAATTAGATGGGAAGACAAACAGAGTCAACCAAGTAATTCAAGAAAAGTTGAGAATGTATGTGATGGATAAGCCATATGAGTGGGAATATTACTTGCATTTGGTTGAGTTTTTCTATAATAATGGGTATCAAGCTCCCTTGAATATGAGCCCATTTGAAGCTTTGTATAGTAGAAAACACAATACTCCAACGAGTTGGTACAACCCAACAGACAAAGTGGTACTTGGGCCATAATTGCTCAAGGATATGGAAGACCAGATGTTTAGAATTAAGAAGAATTTGAAGGTAGCACAAGATAAACATAAGAGTTATGTAGATAAGAACAGGAACCCAAGAGAATTTAAAGTGGGAGAGCATGTACTTTTGAAAGTGAAGCCCAAGAAGATCTCAATAAAGCTAGTGAGTTGTACAAATATGGCAACCAGATTATGTGGTCCATTTGAGATATTGGAAATAATAGATCCAGTTGTATACATGCTTGCATTGCCTGCTTCCATGAATGTGCATAATGCATTTCATGTCTCTTTGCTGAAAAAGTATGTACATGATCCTAACCATATTAATGATTGGAATTTGATTCAGGTGGAGCTATAAGAAGACTTTCATGTCCAGTTAGTGCGCATATTGGATAGGAAAGGCAAGTGCTCCATAATTGAGTCATAGAATTGGTAAAAGATCAATGGATGTGCTATGGTCCTGGAGATTCTACTTGGGAGCATGAAGATGTCATGCGGGAAGAGTACCCACGACTTTTTGAATAATTTTGAAATTTTGATTTATTCTTTGTATATGCACTAAGGATAGTGCCAAAATAAGTGGGAGGGGAATGTAATACCCCAATTTTGAGTCTCTAGATTAAATAATGTATTTTTTTTATTTTATGAAATGTCGGAGCACCCAAAAAATTAAAAGAGGTCGGAGTGCTTAGGAAATGTAATTCTTTGATCATTATTAATAATAAAATACATCGATGGTTGCAATAAGGAAAAGGAAAAGAGTTATAATGGGGATATTCCATGAGAGAGGGGAATTAAGGTCCTAATTCTTTTTATTATATTATATTTATCCATAATTATTTTAATTGAGAGAATTGGTTACATGAGCTTCTTAGCGAAGGCCATGTGGTTCTTGATTTCCAAGTAAATATATAAACCCATCTTTGGGTTGTTTGGGGGATCACACTCTTCATTTTTTTCACTCTCTCCATTCACTCTTTCACTCATTCATTATTCCTCATTCATACTTCATCTTGTCTCAGGGAAGAAAAAAAATGAATTGCTGGGAAAGGAACCATTGTTTGTTGGTTGTAGTAATTGTTGGTGTATTCTAGCCATGAATTGATGCATGTATTCCTGAGATACATTGGCATGTACTAAATGTTGTTCACAACTGTGAATCTTGAAAGTCCCAACATGGATATTCTTGACCATATGCACTAGAGATATGGAAATGAGTGGATATCCTGAGGGAATGTGTGGCAGTGAAGGGGGTTCATTTTCTTTGGGTGGTGCAAGCTATAGAGAAGAGAGATATTGTACATTGGATTGTTGTGTGTTGAGAAACTTGTGATAGTTTGAGTTCTTACTAGTTTTGGAAGTTGAGTGTCGTCTAGGAACCCGTCCATGTGGATTCATAGCCCTAGCTTAGGGGTGACTTGTTGTTGAGATTTGGAACAAAAATTGTCTATGGTTGGGTGGAATGTCCTTGGTCTGCAACCAGTTGGTGATTAGTTTTATTAAAGATATGCTCTCTCTATCATGTGTTTTTATGTTTATATGTTTATTTCCACTGTGTATTAATTATTATCTCTTAGATTTGTATTTATAATTTGCATTCTTACTGGTTATTGTTGTGCATGGCATATTATTCATTTATTTTATATTGTATAATGAATCTTGATTATTTCATGTGAGTCCTTCATGTTTTATTAATTAAATGTTATCATAATTTGAAATTGGTTCAAGAAGTGTGCTTTGAAGTAGCGTGGCCATCTTGCTAGTGGTTGGGTATGTTACATGATACAATTATCATTTTCATTAGCTCGAGTGCAATGGAAAAGTTCAAATATTTTATCAAACTTCAAGGGTGATTCTTCTTCTATGTAATTTCCAATTTCAATTTCAAGAAAATAATTGGCCATAATCGAATGTGCAAAATTATATCAGTTCATTATCTCCTTCCAATTCTTTGATTGTATGCTTCAAATGAGGCTCTCTATCAACACAAATTTGGTTTTACCATCCATTCCATGGTAACCATAGATGAGATCAATCTATGGAAAAATATCCTTGCAACTTCTAAGATCGATCCCTGCTAAGAAAAAAATGACCATATGTTGTGGATAAATTCGTAAATGCGGACATAAAAAAATCTCCCTAGTTTGGGAACTTGAAACTAGAACAAAACAAGACAGAACACACTCATTTTCTTAGATTTGAATGAAATTCAAAAGGATAGAAAACTTGTACCTTTTAAACTGACATTTTTCCTCATCAATTTTAGCTCCAAGCTTGATCTAATATCTTTTCAAAAACATAAATCTATAAAAGGATCAAACATAACCAGTGGAAGTAACAAACATACATATGTTTCAATGAATCTATGTAAATAGCCAAGGATAAATACAAATAAAGACTATTGAAAACCTTTAATAGGAAAGGAAAATGTATTACTACATTAATAAATAAGGAAATAAATTACAACCAGGCCTTGGAGTTGACAAACTCCTTCCAGCAATTCAATGTTACAACACCTAATTGGCCTCCATCAATGCCATCACCATCTCTTGAACACTTTATCCAAAAATCTCTTGAGACCAAAATGAAGTTCACAAACCCTCAATTACAAACCAGGAGCTATTCTCAACTTACCATTATGTCATTACTCATCACTTATTCTACCTAGCCTTTTCCTTTAGAAGATGCCTTCATTTATAGATTGGAGAGGAAGCCATGAGTAGGTCGGTATGAGAGGTTAGGATATCACTAAATTAGGAGAGATGGGTGAGATCCAAACCCATCGACAAACAAATCATCATCGGAGTTTCTCTTCTAGAATCTTCACGAATTTCTTTTTTTTCCCCACATACAAAGGTTGTCACACCCTTAAACCTTAGAGAAAGGCAACATTGTCACACTTTATAGTGATGCAAAATGAAACAAGTGAAGTTGTCGCACCTTTCTAGAAAGAAGCAAGAAAAAACTTTGTGATTTAGGGATTTTTAAGAGTTGATCCTTCCTAAGAAGACTTTCTCTCAGTTTTCTTCCAAAGTTCTATGCTTTAGATGTTAGAGAATAGGAAATATTACTTGCTGTGACAAAATGTTGTATAACAGAATGCCCCCCAAAGTATGAAGTTAGAAGAGATGATAGTTGAAATACTTTGCCAAATGGGTATTAGAAACAAAGGACGTACATGTTGGAGACCTACCAATAAAAAAAGGACACTACAATACAGTGTTAAAACATCGTTGAGATAGGCATTCCCATACTCAAAATATGAATGAATTTAAGCATGGCTGTTGAAAAATACATTGCAAATCCATGATTGTTTTTACTAATGATGTGGCCACCAGAAATACAATGTGGATCCATATCGCCATGATTTCAATGGATTCATAGCCAAGAGAATATACACTGTGGATCTATGAATTATAATAGTAACATAGCCATGGACCAATACAATGTGGATATATGTGCCAACATTACTCTAGTGCTTCCCATCGTAGCCTGGGGAAATAAATATCAAAAGAAGTTTCCCAGGGTCTTCATCTCATCCTTGATTCTGAAGTACGATTCTAACCATGTGAATAAATGTCTTGATGTTGAACATGGTAGAAACCACTTGATTATCGGTCATTGAGGTATATCATTAACAAGTGCGAGGGAAATCACCATTAATGTCAATGACCCCAAAGGTACCATATTAAATCCCTTTGAATGTGAATTAATGAACTGAAGTCAAACATTTGAGAGAGTCTTTTGATCAGAGAGAAATGATGTAAACTCCATGTCAAAAGTCCAGATACCTGCCATTGAGGCATGCAGGTTCCAATGTACTAAAATGATTCTAAATCAACTTCCTAGATGATTATTTGGCATCGATAGGAAGTGATTCATCACAAGAGGGCCTTGATGTATCCCCCATAAATGACATGAAACCATTACAATATTTATAGTAAAAGCACAGAGTAATTTCAGGACTGACTCAGGGATGGCCAACGAGATAGGAGTCTTAAAGGACTACGGAATTTGGTCGATGCAATAGAAGGATTCTTGGATGAACTTCTCTTAAAAATTGACATGACAGAGGTCTTGGTAGCACTGACTCAAAATACAATATCATAAGGACAAATATTGCATAAAGGGAATGATCGACAAGAGACAAGTGGATTTCCCAACTTTGATGAAAAAGGTAAAAGATGTCATGTTCGAAAGCAACTGCTACCATTAATATAGATTCAAGTACATATTCCCTTCCCAATTTCCCCCCACCATGCTTGGCGAGTACCTCTTTATTTTTTAATGAGCTTGAGGAGGATAAAAAATGCTCATGTATAAGCTCGTCCTTCAGACAAGTCCCTCAGAGTATTTTTAATGAACCCTAGGAAGGAGGTTCAGTTCCATATGGGTCTTCCAATGTAGGTTTTACGAGTCTAGAGGATGTAAAATCGGTGGTTTTTCATATTTAAAGAGTTCAAAAAATACTTAAACAAAACACTAAAGAAGGTCATTTTTCGTAAGTTTAGTCTCCCAAGTTCGAAAAAGTATAAAACAATTCAAGGGAGAACTCTCCTAACCATAATGGATAGGGTGTTATTTTTTTGTAAATAGTTTGATGAGACCGAAAAGAGATAAAATACCGCTCAACAAACATGCTTTATAACTCACTTTAACGAGCATGAAAGACAACTAGATCACTCGACAATCTTTTCATTTTTAAGTTGTCGAAAAGAGATTAAAGAAAACTCTGAAAGTTCCTTTTTCGTATAGATTTTACAAGTCCAAAAAAGTGATAAATGTATACTCTTCATTTTTGTTGTGGATAAATTTATAAATGAGGAAATAAACAAATATCCCTAGTTCAGGAACAAGAAACTAGAAAAAAACAAGACCGAACACACTCCTTTCCTTAGATTTGAATGAAATGAAAAAGGGTAGAAAACTTGTACCTTTTAAACTAATGTTTGTCCTTGTTAATTGGAGCTTCAAGCTTGATCCAATACCTATTCAAAAACACAAATATGTAAAAGTATAAAAAAGAACCGGTGAAAGTAACAAACATACATATGCTTCAATGAATATATGTAAATAGCCAAAGAGAAATACAAATAAAGACCATTGACAACCTTTATTAGGAAAGGAAAATGTATTACTACATTAATAAATAAAGAAAAAGTTTACAACCAGGCCTTGGCATTGACAAACTCCTTCCAACAGTTCAATGTTCCAACACCCAAGTGGCCTCCATCAATGTCATCACCGTCTCCTGAACACTTTATCCCAAAATCTCTTGATACCAAAATGAAGTTCACAAACTCTCAATTACAAACCATGAGCTATTCTCAATTCACCATTATTTCATTACTCATCACTTATTCTACCTAGACTTTTCCTTTAGAAGATGCCTTCATTTATAGATTGGAGAGGAAGCCATAAGTAGGTTAGGATGAGAGGTTAGGATCTCACTAAATCAGGAGAGATGGGTGAGATTCAAACTGATCGACAAACAACTCATCATCGAAGTTTCTCTTCTAGAAGCTTCACGGATTTCTTCTTTTTTTCCCACATAAAAAGGTTTCCGCACCCTTAAACCTCAACAAAAGGCGACATTGTCGCACCTTCCAGTGATTCAGAATGCAACAAGTGAAGTTGTCTCACCTTGCTAGAAATAAACAAGCAACAACTTTGTAATTTAGGGATTTTTAAGAGTTGATCCTTCCCAAGAAGACTTACTCTCAGTTTTCTTTCAAAGTTATATGATTTAGATGTCAGAGAATAGGCAATATCAATTGCTACGAAAAAAATGTTGTATAACACCATAAGATTCATGAATATCAACAACAATAATGTCTATAATCTAGTATACCTTTGGGTTAGAAGCTACCCCGATCAAAATATATTTAAGCTCCCCAATAAATTTAACATTTGACTTGTCTAATTGAATCATTCTAGTTGCACACTTGGTTGGAGTAGCATTTATCTTGTTTCATATCAAGAAAGGCATCACATTTGAGGATGCTCCTAATCAACTAAATAGTTATGCACATTGTGGTTGCAAATTTCAAAGTTTGTCAGAAAGGGTGGGATTTGAGACTTGGATTGATTACCAATTATAACATCATTCATAAAAAACAATTATTTTGTCTTAGAGTTTGTTTTTATCGTAGCAAGATTGTGTTTTGCTTCAAAACGTGCCGCTATATTTTAAGGTACATTTGGAGATGTCTTGAAAGTTTTCAAAATAAGGTATCTTTGTTGAAGAATATTATAGAAGTAAAAAATTAAAACATTTGTTTTTGTTTTCTTCATATCCTCAATCAAAAAGTAATCCATTCTCATCCAAGGTATGTTTGCTACTATTGTTTTCTTAGGTGAGGCGAGAACTATAGTTTTCTCAAGATTTATGGCAGGTTGTGATATAGGAGGATCTAAATGAACATGCCCCTTACTTCTTAGGTTGTAATATCTTTGTATTTTTTGGGTAGCTTGGATTTCTTCCACCATTTGCTCCTCATCCTCTTGAAGAGAAAGTGACACATGTTGTAGAAACATCATTGCCTATTCTATTTCTTCTTCTTCTTCTTCCATAAATTCCTCATTTTTATCTTATTGAATGGGTATTTGAGTTTGTTTTTGTTTGTCAAAAAATTTATTTTCCACTAGATTCATAGAATGCAACCATTGCGGACATGATTTTTCAATATGATTTACATGATGATAAGTGCAATAGTTGTTTATCCTTAAATCCTCCAAGTTCAAATTAAAATTTGTAGGTTTGAGTCGATTTCAAGAAGTGATAGCTTTCCTATAGAAAGGTCTAAAAGTTCTCATGTTAGAAGTGCCTTCTCTAGATTTGCTTTTCAAATCAACAATCTCATTTGATAATTTATTAACCAAATGTAAAACGATATCCATGCCTATAGGGTATTTATCCCAAGGCCCAGCATTTGTTTTAGAGGGTGGTTTGGATAGAGAAATGAATTTCTTAGGAGTAGCTTTAGTTTCCTCATTTCCTATATTTCCTCCCAAATTTAGCATCTCTTTTCTACATTCTTGGCTTCAAAATTTTCTGCTAAATTATTTTTACTAGCTCTCTTAACAAACATGGAAATGGATGCATGCAAAGAAAAAGTATAATCCTCAACCACTAATTCTTCAACTATGGAATATTTACTAAGAATTTATTTAGGATGGTAGTGAACCATTGGATAAAGTGTTTTATCCATTCTTTTTTATTCATCTTAATTTCTATTGGTTTTTTCAAAAGTGCAACTCGGGTAGATTCATCACCAAATTTACCGATGAACACTTTTTCAAAATCATTCCAATTATTGATGGATTCTATTGGTAGATTGAAATACCATGTGGAAGATTTATTTTCAATAATATAAGGAAAAATTTGACATAACACGTATTCATGTTCCACATTCAATAATCTAATAACTATTTTTTTTTTAAATGTGGTCTTCTTGTGGGTCTAACTTATCTAGATCAAATTTTGGGGGAATACATTTAGGATGTTTGGGAAGATCATGGAGTGGGATTTTCAAATTAAGAGAATCTTGAGCTCTCCAAGTAGGTAACTAAGGTTGATTCACTGCCATTTGGGTAGCAACAAGCTATCTAATAATATCACAGGTTTTCTTGGAAAAAATTGAATCAAAATCTGGAGTTTAAGGGCTTGAAGAACGAGAGGATGAAGTTAGAGGAAATTGTGGAATTGCATATAGAGGCTATGGTATTTTCTCAAGTGTGAGATTAATGAAGTCTTCTACAATTTCAATGGTGGTATTTGAATTAGTATGAAAGACATCTTATTATCTCTTTTTCATCTAGGGAGTAAGGGAGTGATGGGAAGCTTGCCAATTTTCTTAACATATGCTCAAGTAAGTAAATGAAGCTCGTTAACTTATTGATTAGGAACAGCATATAATGGTCTAGGTTTTGTGAAACTAGGAGTCTTGAAATAAGTACTCATATCTTCAAAAACGTTTTCGAGGTTAGCAGGGATGATTTTAAGAATGGAAATTTATTTTAAAATGTAGAAACCTTGGCGAATCTTACTAATCCTTCATATCCCAACTATAAATGTTTGGCGATATTTTTGTAAAATATTCAAATTTCTAAGGATTTTATATAGTTTTTATAAAATTTTGGCGATTCTTAAGGTAAAATAAATTTATCCTATAGAATTTGGGCGAATCATTTTTAAAATAGCGAATCTCAGTTTTGGAAAAACCATGGAAAAATAGCCCATGAGCGAAATTTAGCCCCTAAAATCATCCATGGAGGTTAGAATTAGTATTGAAAAAATAGTGACTTGTATTATGATGAGAACAATTACTATGAAGATTATATCTATTAGCCATACAATGATGACCCTCCTCCTATTTCCAATACTATTGACATGGCTAGATGGCCCTACCCAATTAGCAAGGGTTCTCCCGAATGAAAGGTTCCAATGAGACTTTATGATGTTTGGAATAACGAACATGTCTGGATTGTGGTTTCACAACCTTCTACTGGTTTTGAGGGATTTATCGGTTGCAGATCCATCCACCGTTTAGGTTTTTGTGTGATGCAATAAATGAAATGAAACTATTATAATATGTAAAATGCATAATTTTTCTTGGGATAAACTAGAAAAACTAAGGATATAAACATGCCACCAAATATATCACTACTTTATATCTTTAGTAAAACAAGTTACTTGGGAAATCAAAGAAAAAATCTAAATAACTAGTTGCATAACAAAGAAGTCTAAAAATGAAAATTTGACTACAATAATATGCTTATGGATGTAGACAAACAATTTACGAGATAGAAAAAATAAGACAAATCCCTCACATGAGAAAAGTCTATGTTGTAAAACCAAAGCTTACACCATTCCAAAATTCAGTAAACTAGTAGAAAGAGTTCCACACATCATAAGATTTAGGACTAAAGTTTGTCTCAAAAATAGCTTGGCCAACAATGGCTTCTCATTCATTAATTTTCTAAAAGAGTTTACAAAATTATAGAAGAAAAAATCCCATTCCCACTCAAGTTCTTGTAATTTATAGAAAAAATAAGAAGGGGAAAAGAATCATGGGTTTGAAACAACTGACTGACTATTTGTTTCCCCTTATTTCTTGTTTATATCCCCTATCACTTTTTCCTCTGTGATCATATGAGGATTCAACTCCCTTTTATTATTTTGACCTTTTACTTGGCATTTCATATTACCTTTCTAGTTGTTTGAATCCTCTTCTCTAGGATAACACTCTACTTAGCTCGAGGAAGCTCTTCCTTTTATCTTCTCCATTTTTTTTTGTAAATTCCACCCATGCCTCAAAATTTCAACTGAGTGCATCCCCGTGAGTAAAAGTATGTTTCTTAGGGAAGGCTCTATATAATGTAATAATTAGCCTTATTCTTTTCTCCCTTTTCTTTGTTAAGCAATTTATTTTTTATTATTTTCATGTTCCTGTAGGAGCATCAATAAAATTTAGAGTGGCTACTTCATTAACCTCATGTGGATCTTTGATAACTTTCCTACTGGTGCTAACATAACTTTCCAAATATTTGGACACCCATGCTTATGGAAATAAATTATTTCTAGGTGAAAAAGAAGGGAAGTAACAATTATTTGCTATATTCTCTATGAGCTACCATATCATAGTAGATTCAATGAATTCATGTTTAATCTCTTGGAGGGTGTCATGAGATATTTTCTTCCAGTATTTCAAAAAAAACTCCATTTCTTCTAGGCCCTCTTAAGGGAAAACAAAAATTTTAGAAGGAACTTATTCTATTGAAAATTGTTAGTCTTTCACTCGATCAAACCACAATTGAGCTTGTTGGTACTCAAGTTACCATGCTTGAACATATTCATGACCTCTATTATAACTTTACATTGTGCCTATAAATGTTGTGCTCTATTATAGAATTCTCTCTCCACAATGTTCAATTCATTTTGTACCCTAAAGGAACAATCAATGAACTAAGAAACTTGGTAATTGTTGGATTTATAATATATAACCTATTCTTCTCATTTTCTTCTAACCTTGTCTTCTTAAATCCCATTCCTCTTTCTTTTAGCTTCAACATTTTATTGATTTTTCTTTCTTGTTTCTTCTTCTCCTTGTATTATGGTTTTTTCCTTGATTATTGTATTATTTCCTCAGGGTCTTCAAGTATTTCAATTATCTCTTTAGGTTGACCTACAACTGGTCTCCGCTAAGGACATCTCCTCCACTTTCTACATCCCTTGGAATACATATATAAATTATTTCATGTTAGTAAAGAAAAAATAGGGCACAGAAGGTTAATTTAAAAATAAAGTTAATTGAACCATCAGGTCCCTTTTAACTATTCAAATTAACCAAGATTTCAAGGTTTAAGAATATTGATTTCGAATCAAGGTGCACACTATTACAGTGGGTGAATTAGCCACCTCTTTTGAATGTGAATTCTCAATGGAGATTTGAAATCTCAGATCTGTTGAGGGGGATTGATTCCCAATTCTCAACATTGGGGATTAAACCCAAAGATAAGGCCCAATAAGACTCTTCCATGTTTGGTATAGAATAATCATCCGGGTTAATGGTATGAAAACTATTTGATAGTCTTTAAAGGTTGTTTCAAATTTTCTTTCCAGTTTTTTTATTTTTTATAGTTTTATAAGAATTAGTGCATGAAATAAATTAGTCTAATGAGTTTGAATAAATATACCACCTAAGGTAACCTCTAGAAATAGTCAATGAAGATTATCTATAGCTTTTAATTCTTTAATAAATAATTCTAAGGATAACTTATTACTGCTAGATAATATTAAGGAAACGTGAATTATTTAATTGTAGAAAGGAGTAAAATTAAAATAGTAGAAACACTAATAAATAATTCCATAGTACTTCATAGACAATATAATAGAAAATAAGAATAGAATATTAAAAAAAAACCTTCAATAAAAATATCTAGTAACTCATTCAACCATATAAGATAACTTAACAGTATTGCAATTCTTACTAGGCACCCATGACATTAAACCAATAGTAGAATAATCCATGATAATGAATGAATTCACAGAAATGTATCAAACCAAAATGTCTTGACTCCAAACAAAGTTTATGAATTAAGATTTCAAGTAATTCACAGCTACAATCCTTACAAAATAACCTCAAAGAAAAAATATCCTTTCCCATAGGTTGATTCTTTTATCTATAAGAAAATTACATATTAAAAATAGTATAAAGCAAAAAATAGAAAAGCCAAAAAATATTGCATGTTGGTTGACTAGGTGATTCAGTGCATGTTAAGCATCATATCTTTTTCACTACTCAAATAATTCTTCACATAAACAAAAGTGAGGTAATATGTGTTGATGCATTGGTAAACAGAGACTTTCACTTTCATGCATGAAACACTTAATATATTTTTCTAATTTAAGAACAGTTGACTTCAATCTAGTTGTTGTCGAAACTTCACCAATAAGATATGTTTGAACATGTCCATTCTCTAGTGAAGTTATACCTTTGATTGTATCCTCTCTTTTATCATCTATCTATTTAAAGTCATCTAATACCTCTTATGTCAGCCAAAATTCCTTAGGTTAACCGAAACTAGGTAGACAAATTTTAGACATGTTGTCATCTATAAAATTCCACACTTTCAGGCATGTTGACCACTTATCACTAACTTGGTTCTATGGTACCTTGGCTAATTCTCCCTAATATTTAATTGACCTTTTCATTCTAGCTAATCAATCCTCGGTTAGAAGCTTGATGCCACGATCTTCTTCTCCATGGGCTTTCTGAATTTATTTGATGTAACCAATCTGATCATGTATCTTAGCTTGCTTCTCATTCCACTTCTAAATTTATTTATGCAATATTGACAACTATAGAGTTCCTTCTTGAATCTCTAACACCTTGGTTATAAAATCCTTCTTAACCTGGTCATGCTTCTTATTCTCATCCAAAATATCCTCTCTGAATTTAGTAATAGTATCATGGGATCCTTTATGCCAATATACTTGGTTTTTTAGGAATGCAATTTCTCTCCTCATGCTCTCTACTTCAATCTCATTAGCTTTGGATTTGTCAATAATAGCATGTGAAATTTCTACTTTGGTAGATATCAACTCATTGATTTTTTCTCTTTTAAGTTCCATAATAGTTTATTCTATAGTGCATAACACAACACTATCTAAATCTGCCCTCCTCCTCTACTGTGTTCTTTTGACAATGACATTTCTTTGACAATTATAGACAATCGACTCTAAATCAACAACTTCCTCCAGGGGATCTGGAATTGGTTGTGTTGGGTATGTGTTATATTCTTTACATGTTTAGAACTAGGTTATATTCTTTACATGGTTATATTCTTTGGGTATGTGTTATTTTTTGGCGGTTTTTTGCGTCCATTTTTGGGCGATTTTTCGGCACATGGTTTTCACCGATGGTTTTCTATTTCCAATTAAGGAATTATGGTTGTTAACTAATCTGGGTTATTGGATTAGGGTTGTTGACTAATCTGGGTTATTGGATTAGGGTTTTGGATGCTACAAGGTCCTATATGTATATTGTATTGTAAACAATTTATGATGTGAATGAATATAGAATATGTTGGTTTTCCTAGTTTGGGTTTCCATGGGAAAAATCTCTGTTTAATGTGTGTATTTTTCATCATATCTTTTCTGTTCTTTTATTGAAAATATGTTTGCAGTAAATAATTGTACAAGGTTAAAATATACAGGTTGGTCACCCAACGATATAATATTTTTGAGACTATCAAGGTATAAAATTTCTCCATTTCTATTTATTTTCCCTTGTCAACTTTTTTCTCCATCTCCGAATTTTGAACTTGATCAATTGCTTTAGGAGCAACTTCTTCAACTTGAGTACTTAACTTAGAAGCATATTTCTTATCCTTATCTTCTGATTTATAGGAAACTTCCTCATACTTAGTCAAATCAATGAATTCACTAGGTAGCTTGGTATACTGATGATATTGTTGTTGTTCTAGTGTCTTCTTTGTTGTACTCCCAACATTAATCAGTTCCTTTGTATCTCCCTCTTGCAATAACCTCTATTTTTCCACTTCTTGTTCTTCTTTCTTCTTTTCTTTGAATTTTGTGTTTTCCTCATCTTGTCTTTTTAGTTCCCTAGAAATTTGATATTCTATTCTTCTTCTTGCTAAGCCTTCTCTTCTACCAACCTCCTTTCTACTTCCTACATTTCTCATCATTTTTTCTTGGCTTCTTTCAAATCCTTCTTTCTTTTTTCTAGTTTAGCAACCTTCCTCCTTGTTTCCAATTCTTCTTGAGTGACAACTTCTTCTTGTTATCTTATCAACTCCTCTTCCATTTTCCTCTAGACTTCTTTCTCTTGTTGTAGCCTCACATCCTCATCTTGAATAACCTTCAACTTTACTTCTTCTTTCAACCTAATTTATTCCATCCTTCTGGATTCTTCTGCTTCTCTTTTATCTCTCTCAAGAACTAATCCCAATCATGAGAATTTTCAATGAATAATTAGTCTTCCCATCGCTCGTGGCTATATGGATAAGTTAAAGATATAAAATCATGGTGCTTAGGCACCAGGATTTTGGGGTCATGCCTTGTAAATTTCCCAAGTAGGAACATGTACATAATATGTCTGGTTGCTTCTTGCCTTGTGTTCTTGGGGTCTTTTATTAAATGATGATCTAGCATGGAACCATAAGGCATATAGATTTTCTTCTTTTATTATTTTAATAATGAAGCATTTAATCCTTGTAGAACTTCATGATATAATATTTCACCCATACAAATCCTCTCTAGTACATACTCGGGAAAAAAATGAGGTGTTGTAGTGCACCCTAAATCCTTGTGTAAGCTAGGTATTCTTTCACATACCAATTATTGATATGACTTATAAACCTTTTTGCATCATCAGGTAATCTAGGGAATTCTTTATAGAAAATGATGTAATACAATCGTGCCAATCAAGAGTCACAGATGTTTGTATACGACCTCTTGCATTTATTATCCCATAAAATATGACAATAGACATGTACAAGGGCCTTTGAAATATGCCAACTAAAGTTAATACCTACAAATATATGAGTATCACATAAAAATTCCAATAAATATGAATCCATATAAAAGGTAGGCACAACACAAAGATTTTCCTTAGCCTCATGTACTCTTTCAATCATAATATTGAGCTAGTTAGATAAAATTGCCAACCAATTAAACAATTCTCTTGTTATGGCTACTATGTAATCCAATGGTACTTGTTACCCCCCCCCATGCCGAGGGGTAGATGGAGGAGATCATATATAAAGGCCCGCAATGGAAAACATTATCTCGACCATGATGATGATGATCATGTCCACAGATGGCAGCCCAATAGCCCCCCTTATTTGCCTCCGAGCACATGTCAACTAAGGCTCATTACATTCAAGCAACCTAGGGTATCGAAGATGGTAATCCATTATCACCATGAGGTATGTTAGTCCTTATTTTATGAAAAATTTTGTTCTTAATTTGTTGGGCATGTGGATAAGGATATTTGGTTGAAGTCAAATAATGGATCACTGATTTGGGATATTGTGTCAATTGCCTTGTTTCAACTTAGTGGTTAGTTTCTATGCCCTGGTCCGATGTTTTCATTGCCCGGGGAAAATGGGTAATACTAGGGCTGTCCCAAGGGTAATGTTCCACTCCTGACCATACTTAACACCTTCCATATTAAAACCTTTCACATAATCCTAAACTTCATCTATGGTCATTTCTCTCATGATAAGAAGGGGATAAATGCCTAGAGGTTGTTCACAATCACTATAAAAGAATGAGAAAATGATGCTAAAAAAGAAAGTGATCATAGCAAAGAATCACCACCAAAAGTTGGTCCAACTTGATCTCTACTCTTCTAGTGATAACCCTCGTCCCCAAAAAGGTAATGTTATAGATTGAAACCATATAAAAGGGGACCCACAAATTTGAAAATATAAATGAAATCATGGACTAGAAAAAAGGAAAAAAGGGGTTTGGAAAAATATGGCATGTAAATATAGGGTAACTCAAGAGCAAGTGCACCCTCCACAAAGGCTCTCATAGAGATAGATTTATTACACCATAAGCCATGAAGTAAGCCCTAAACCATATTATTTTCACACTTACTCTTGGTGGCTTTTTACTTTCCCTTATCACTCTCGGGACATATTCCTCTACGTGGGTTATTTTATTTCCTATCTAAGTGGCACACCTAATAGGTTTGGATGAAGGAACTCCCATACTTAAACTTGGTAAATCATGTGGGGTCCTAGGTTGTTGTGATGCTTGAAGGGGATACTGAGGTAAATTATATTACATGGCTTATATCTTATGTTGCAACTTACTTTGTATGTTTCAAAGACTAATGTTTCATATGAACTTTGGCTAACCATGTTTATACTTTGGCTTATTTTGGATGGCCCAAACATGGTTCTTGAGGGACATCCTGATATTGCACCCAAGACATTGTGACTTTATTGTAAGAATTTGTCACATGTGATGGAGATCAATGGGTCATCTAGTGACTCACCACCCTCAGACAATGGCTCTCACATTCTCAAAACCTTGTCTGATGGAAATATGGGCTTGGTTTGAGTAGTTCTGGTCATTATGACACACATATGGGATGATAGCCCATAGTCTTGGTAGATCACCCCAGGATTTTGTGCACAGAGGATAGAAGATGTTGCAGTAGTAGGTTTTTTGACATCACTTGGAGACATGATTACAACCCTCTCATATTTGTATATGGCCTTTGGAGGCCCTTGATGTCACCATATATCCTTTGACATCATCTTCTTAGATAGGGTTTGGTGGATGGTTTAATTTCAGATATGATTGGCATGACTTGGAGGGAGGAGACACCTAACTTCACACTCATTCACCCTTGGATCATGCCACTTGGCATTTGGAGGTGTTAGTGCTGCCATTTTCCCTTTCAATTAGAGTCAGTTTTAGTCGAGTTATGGCCCGTGTGTCAAAGCACGTGAGGTCAGGTATCGAACAATGAAGGGATCAAAGTCAACAAATGGTTGGTTGGCCCTTGGAGTCAGGAAGGGATGTCAGAGTCAAAACATGTGTAAATAGTATGAGTCTGTTCCCAAAGAGTTGGGTCTTGTCAGAAAGGGAGTTTCTATGTGCCCCGGGTCAAGGAAAGTTGTTAATTGAATTCATGTCGGCAAGTGAAATTACCATAATTGACCCATTATAAAGGTTGTAAGAATGAAAAAAATCACGGTGTTCATATCACGTATTCCCTACAACCATTATCAGCTGCACTCTACACGCGCGGATGTTCTATTCAAAATCTGCAGTTCAGTTCGAAACATCCATTTTCCATGAATTCAGTGTTCCTTGGAATGTTTCCATCTCATGCCAACTCTGTTATAAATTCTGAAGGTTCTGCATGCATTCTACTCGCCATCCAAGATTATGCATTGTTTGTAGTTCTTCTCGCGAGCCCAGACTGATCGAGTTTTTCCATTTTGGGCCCTTGCCAAGTCCACCACGTGTAAGACAGATACGTGTTGCACCATGGAATCCCTTCAAAACATAAGACGAGGCACACAAAGTAGAAGAAGCACCAGGCCTGAACCTCAAAGCGACTGGGAATGCCAACTGTGAGTAAGAATGAGTCCTGGTCGCTTTGAGGTTCATGCTTGGCACTTCTACTACTTCATGTGCCATGTCTTATGTTTTGAGGGGCTTCCATGGTCCATCACATATCTGTCTTACGCACAATGGAATTGCTAAGGGCCCAAAACGGAAAAACTTGATCGATCTAGGCTCGCGAGAAGAACTACAAAAAGTGCATAAGCTTGGTTGGTGAGTAGAATGCATGCATAACCTCCATAATGTATAACAGAGCGACTGTGAGGTAGAAACGTTCCAAGGAACACTAAATTCATGGTGATTGGATGTTTTGAGCTAAACTGCATATTTTCCATAGCACATTCGCACGTGTAGAGTGTAGTTGATAAGGGTTGTAGGGCATATGTTATACGAACATCATGATTGTTTTCATTCTTACAACCTTCATAATGGGCTGATTATGGTCATTGCACTTGCTGATGTGACTTCTATTAACAACTTGCATCGACCTGGGGCATGTAGAAAATCCCTTTTTGAAAGGACTCGACTCTTTGGGAACAAACTCGTACTATTTACACATGTTTTGACTCTAACATCCCTTCTCGACTCTAAGGGCCAACCGACCATTTGATGACTTTGATCCCTTCATTCTTCGGTACCTGAACTCACATGCTTTGACACATGAGCCATAACTCAACTAAAACCAACTCTAAATGAAATGAAAAATGGTGGCACTAACAACTGGCTCCAATAGGGATGCTATCCTCCCAACAAGGTAGAAAAGAACAATAGACCAGGTGCCTGACCATTGGGCCTTATTCAAATTTCAAACACTGCAAAATGAATAACAAAACATAACCTAAAACTTATTGACACAATTTCGATCAGATGCAACATACACTCAGGGCCTTCACTTCGGGCTTCAATTTTCTGCCAACACACTGACTTGAAACAAAATAAAAAAAACTATGTACAATGGTGTGTGACTTAAAATGGACTTCATTACACTAGATAGCATTTGAGGAACTTTCCATTTACATGCCCCCAACCAAGGCATTCTCCATTTGGTTCCTCTAGAAAATAAGCATTGCTCCCGAGATATGCGTTGATCCTGAATGGACCCGTCCAAAGGTGGTTGAATTTTTTGTGCTTTCCTTTATCTTCATTCCTCACATCCCATCTCAGCACTAGCTCCCCCACCTAAAATTCCTCTTTCTTAGAACGCTTGTCGAAGGTTTTCTTCATCCTCCCCTGGTGGAGTTGTGATCGATTGTACACCTTCTCCCTCATCTGTTGTGTGTGAATCAACTGATTTATTCTCCTCTGCATGTCATCTAGCTCGACCTCCTGTTCTTGTAGAAACTTCCTAACGAGAAACCCCATTGAGGTGGGAAAAATCACATCTGCACCATAAATGATCTGGAAAGGCGAGGTCGAGATGGACTTCATCAGTTTAGTAACGACTGCGATAGTCTACAACCGCTCACTATGCACACACCCTAACAAATGAGTAGGAGACTAGAAGAAGGGCCGTTACATTAGATGGCATAGATCTAACAGAGACTTGAATCGTTTTAACGGCCTGTCAAATGAAGGTAGCAACACATCACCCTCCCTTACGACGAGACCTTTCTGAAAACCGAACACCCATAACAAGAGACAAGTAGTTAGGATGGGGCCGAGCAAAGTTGTTTTCTATTTTTGGAAACAGGTCATACGAAAGGTCATTGAACATAGGACAACCATTTTCCTAGATTCTAGGGATATTATCTAAAGAGCAGGGCAGCCCAAGCAATGCCTTTTGCATATATATTTTATGTTTTCAATGTAAGCTAGGTTGGTTGGAAAAATTAGTACAAACAATGACTATTGAATGTAGTTTGAGCTCGATCGAAATTTAATGTAAAAGTACTGAAGATTTGATGAAAAGATTCTAATTGTAGCAGTTAGATGTATTGTTTCCTTTCTTTGCGTACGTACTTCCTGTTTTCTTTGTTCATATCTTTTTTTGTCTGAATGATAATGAAATTTTGAACTTGGGATTCGCTGCGCAGCGCCCCTTGTTCATGCCATTTAGACAAAATGTATTTCCTCTAAAGTTAACTCCGAATTCATCCCCAATGGTGCTTCGAGTTACTTCATGTGTTTTCTCCTCGCCACACACAACGATTTTAAAATGAAGATTGTTTCTCGCTTAGCCTTTATCCTCTCAAGTTCAGTCACTGAGTCATTTGTTTCCATCGTTTTCTTAAATCGACTCTATAGCCCAAGGTCTTACTCTCTTGCGCCAATAGAACCAAAAACTTATTATCTAACAGTGTTAAATCTAGCCGATAGTTTAAAGCCACATCTTGTATTGAGACAAAGGCTTCTGAGAGAGCTGTCTCCAGGTCAGAAAGGCTAGTTTCGGGTCTCAAAGTTAGTTGAAAAAGTTACCTCTATCGTTTGTTTAACAACTGAATAGATTTACAAAGTGCTAACAGGAGGCCTGTCGTTTTCCTTTGGAGGCATAACGTCACCCTCTCCTAGCTTCACGTCACCCATTTCAAGCATGACATCACCCTTCTTAGGGTTTTATGATGTATATTTTTATTTTGGAATTATGTTGGAGGAAAATTAAGGGGTCAACCCCATTTCTATTTTGTAGTTGACAAATTGTGTGGATAAATTGTATTAGGGTGGCCTCATATAAGAAGGCCACCCTCACTTTTCATTTTTTGGATCATATTTTGTCACCATTTGTGAGATTACTTCTGAAATTTTCTCTCTCTAAGGATCATTGGTTATCTCTCTCTCATGCACTATGCTTGGAAGGTCAATTGTGGATGGTTTTTTCTATTTTTGGATGGAATTTTCTGCAATTAGGGTTTTATCTCATGGTTTCTTAAATGAAGTAAGTAAATTTTCTCCAATTTATTCTTATGATATTAATTTTTCATGGTAAATTTTATATTTTATGCTAGACTATTTCTTGGTATGAAACCCTAAAAGAGAAACATAAGTTCTTCTTCCTCTTACCGGGTAATTTTTGTCCAAAATTTGCAAAAGAGTCCTTGCTAGGATTAGAACCATAAAGCCCCAAAGTGATAGAACTTTATGATTTTATCCCTGGACTATTATATTGACCTAGTTGAAGCTACAAGAAGGGAGAAATGGTTTATACATCCCAAATGTGCTTGCACCCTAGAATCCCTTCTCCTCAAGATTCAAAACCTAAGGCCCAAATGCGTTTCCACCTTAGGGTTTGAATCCTACCTCTTGGTTTCAAGTAGGCCATCATTCAAGCTTAGTTTCATTTGTTGTTATAAGAATCCATAATCCTTAAAAGGCACTAGTCTTAAATCATTATCATGGTGAATTATTTGATAAACTTATTCTCTCAACTCTCTTAAGAATTCCACTAACTTCACTAACACTAACATTGGAAAACTCATTGAATTGCTTGTTGTTGTTATAAAAAGTTTGCTACAAACATATAAATTCTATTTGTTTGTTGCATACACTCATACATTGGTGGCCTAACTTATTCATAAATTTCCCTAAACAATTGGATATTATTCTAGTGAATATATGCTAAGTTTTCATGGTCAATTGTTGCATATTTTAGAATTAATTATTGTTGTTGTTATAAATCATTTACTATTGTCATATATTTGTTTATTACTACCAATTTATAACAACCATTGCAACTTATCCTATGTAGTGTCTTAAAGAGGTATTAATTGCATGTTTATACTTGGAAATCATTATATATATGTTGTAAATTGTTCTTGTTCCAGGCAGGTACTCAAAAAAATTCATACCTCTTCCACTTCCTTGACCTATACCATTATTTCGGTGATGAAGAGAGGGGTGGTAATATTGGCCACTATACCTGCTATTTTGGTCCCTTTAGATCACTAGGGAAGCCTCCCTTGTGGTGGAACTCTTTCATCACTAAAATGAGGGAAGTCCTCACTAAGGTGACAATGGTAGGTTCTTCCATAGTTATGCAATATTTGGGGTACTTGTGGTGGTATTTGCACAAGTACAAATCTTGCGATAATAGTACCCATGCATTTGTGAACTGATACCAATTTATCTCTCCATACAATTGACACAATAGTTCCATAAGACACATGTAAGGATGTCTCAAATTTATGATAACATACCAACCATTTTTTTAATGGAAGAACCTTTTATCTTCCCTCCAACAACTTGCTAAAATATTTTACACATCATTTTTGTCACAAAAATCATTTACAAAAGGAGTAACTAGCATGACTTCAGGTTTTGGAAACATAAAACACCTCTCAAATTCTCAGTTGGGAATGAACCCACACATTCACCCTTCTCATCTACAACCATACTATTCTTTTAATAGTGTGGTCTATAATCCACTCAATGGCCTCAAAATAAGGGAAGACTAGTGCTCTCGCAACAACAAAATGAAGACAAGATTTTATGATATTCATGAAGACTTTTTCGTCAATTTCCCTAACCAAAGGATCATTATGAGGTATCACCTCTGGATATTATTATTTACTTAACTTCAAATAGAAATCATTCCACCCTAGAAAAGGTATTTAAGTTCCTATCCTTGCTTTAATGTTTTTGAATATTGGTTGTGGTAGATACTCCTCGAGTATAGGAAACTGAATTACAAGAACATGTTCTTCTACTGGATCCTTAATCTCTATTGGCTTCTTTCAGGAACCCGCCCCTATTTCATTAGATTTTTCCTTTGGAGATTTAGTTGTAGTTAACATAGAGTTTATTCTTGGTGGCATGTTTCATGCACCATAATCAATTCAAACCAACATAAAGAAAACAATTGTATCCATAAACATGATGAACAATTTTTTAGATTAATAAAAGTTGAATGGAAGTTCTACTAAATAAAACAAATCTTAGATGAATTTAGAATTAGCAGTTGTATCATTGAAAAGAATATTCTGAAACATTACTTCATTCCAAATTCATCATCTAAAATGCATAGAATTAGTTAAAACTTCAATTCTAGTAACTTACATGTGCTAAGCAAATGAGAAAAATAAGAAATTGAATTAGGGGAACTAATGACCACAATCCACCTTGGCTCACAAATATATCTCCTACATATTGGGACATGACAAACAAAACAAGATTACCACACACAATTGATAACACTGTCAATAATAACTCTAGCACTCAAACCAAGCTCTTACATGAAGTTAATTCTATAAACAACACTTGAATTTCACAAAATATAACCTAAATTCATACTCAAAATGGTTCAATCAGATGACATATTTGAATTGTATAAAAAATGGACCAAATATTGGTTCTATGATGACAAAATATCTCTGAAACCTAATTGGCTTCACCTAATCCACAAAATTAAATGCCAGTTGGACATCCTAACTGCCAAATCAACAAATTAATGACCAATAGATTTACTTCATCGATGATTGCTCAACACTTTCCTTTTAGAAAAGTTTTTTAAGACATTGATTTCAAAGTGAATGTGATTGAGCAATCATACCTACCTTGAGAATTGTGTACAACAAGTATGTCGATTGGTTTTTATCAGTGGCGAGAGAAACTTTGGACATGAAATAAAACTTATTATCGGTGTGAAAAATAACTTTCATTTTCATGAAAATGAAAAAACTAAAATGTTGGTCGATTGTCACTTGTTGGTGAAATGATATACTTTGTATTGGAACCCCAAATAAGTTTTCTATAAATGTGTTTAAAAAATTTCATATTGACACGTTCAAATTTCCTTGTTGGCGCTCATAATAACATTCTCTCATCGACGAGTGAAATAAATTTTCTATCGACACAAAAAATATATTTCATTAGCGGTTCCAATGATCCAGGTGAACATAGATTTCCTCCCACCTATTCCACTGGCTCAAATTATAGTTTCCATCTTGGCATTTTTTCTACAGGTTTTCGGGTCCCAAACTTTCGGGGCCATTTTGAGGCCCTAAATGATGTTTTTTTGAATTGGAAACACTCAATTAATCCTTGTTTGGATGTGTTAGGATGTCTGGAATGTGTACTCATTGTCTAGACCTTTCCAAAGGGGTACCAAGTTCCCCAAATGGATATTGTATGAAAAAATTGTGCCATCGGGAAGTTGACGCATCAACTATCGGCCCCATTAGGGCCCACAAAACTTTTGGCATTTCATCTTTCAGGGTTATGGTTTTGGATGTTTAGGGTTTTCTCATCTATGATTTATGGTAAAAATTCCTTTGTAGCCTCATTGTAATAAGCTTCTTGTGATTGATCATAACCGACACATCTCTCTTCAGAGATAAGCTACCACCATTCTAGCTAGCTTGTATGCTTTGAATTTTAAGATCTTTTGTATTCTAGATAGTCATTAATAGAGTCTGAGTTTGATTGTATTATTGTGTTCCTTGAAATATATGTGTATCTCCTTGTTATATATCTGCTATATTTTTGTCTTCATGTAATTCTCAAAATAATATGGATCAATGGTATCAGAGCAGTCTACTCCTTATCGTTCTTAGTGCATGTACCTGACGAGGTCAGGGTATAGAGAGTTGGGTATCGATATTTTTTCTCTTGAGGAAAAAATTTCTTACCCACCATAGAAACCTTCCATGGAGGAAGAAAAGAGGGACAACGAAGTAGGATATCCTATCAAACTATTTCTCAAGGAAGCCCTCACGCAACAGAGGAACGAGATGACGGATAATTTTTCCCATATCCTTCGACGATTACTGACAACAATAGAGGCACCTTCAACCAACAATATTTTCTAAGGTGTGACACCCTTTAAGGTACAAGTTAAATTTGATATTTCCTTATTTGAATGTCAGATAGACGTCGATGCTTTGGGAAATGGTTAATTCTACTAAAGGGTTATTTCTCTATCCTCTGTCCAAAATTTTTCCAACAATGAAAAAATAACTTCCGTGCTCCTTAAGGACCTTCCCCATGTCATATATTGGTGGGAGACTTATTGTGAGAAACATTTCAAGGATGAGTCTATAATATTTGGGCTAGGACCCACTTGGGCGGATTTTGTTGATTCCCTCAAGGAACAATATTACTCTATTGGAAACTATGATTATTGGTACACGAGATAGACCACACTACATTAAGAGAGGGGCCAAATAGTGCTAGATTTCACAAATACCTTTCATATCTTGTGCACCAAGATGGGTATCAAAGACTCTAAGATGTATCTGGTTCTAAGAATTAGAACAAGTGGGAGTTTAGGTCTACAAATCCGCAACAACTAAAGTATGGTAAGGGTGGCCCTAAATCTCAAGGAAAAGGACAACGGAAGGATATCTAGTCCCAAGACAACCAATCCAAGACACCAACAAAGAAGGGTAATGGGAATTCAAGGAACAAAACTGGAAAGTGGTGCGAGTTTCACAAAATCCCTTGGCACAATATTGATGAATGTTGCTCTAAACAATCATTATAGATTGAGACAAAAGCCTCAGGTTCAGATGCTAACTCAGAATCTGATTCAGAACTAGACTAGATCATTGATGCAAAACCTGGTGTCACCATCACTACCAAAAAGTTCTATCGAGAGGAACTAGAGGATCTTGAAGAAGGGGAGTGCCTCTTTCACTCATATATGTGGGTGAAGGGGAACCCACTCCATTTCATTGTTGACAGTGGTAGCCATAAGGACGTAATATCAACAGAGGTTTTCAAGTGGTTGATCCTGAAAATGATGTTGCATCCACAACCATACACCATCGGTTTCCTCAGCCAAGGACGGGACATTTGTGTCAGCCAACAAATTCACCTGCACTATGCCATCAAACCCTTCAAAGATGAGGTATTGTGTGATGTTGCCTCCCTTGAATTTTGTGATGTTTTGTTAGGACAACCATATATGTGAAATCATCATGATGTTTATGAATCTAGGCCATGTAGTGTCATTACTACTTTGGGAGGTAAACTCTACAGGGTATTGGGATATTTTTCCTCTTTATGGTTCAGTTAGAAGGTGTATGGAAGGTCACTAGAAACCTCTGAATTGTGCCTCTTTACATAGTAGCAACAGGTGGAAAAGATACTAGAAGAGTGTAAAGACATATTTTCCTTTCCTACTAGGGTGCCTGTGCACTGTCAGGAAAATAACTCAATTGATTTAACACCTGGTGCTCTTCTACCTAATGGCCTTGCATACAGGTGTTCTGTTATGGAAAATTAAGAAATCAAATTCCATATCCAAGAGATAATTTTGAAAGGCCACATCAAACAAATATCATCACCTTGTGGGAGCCCAATTTTTATGGTATAGAAGAAGGATGGGACATGGAAACTTGGTATTGATTACAAATCCTTTAACAATATTACACTCAAGAATCAGTACCCAATCCCTCGAATTGATAATATTCTCAATCAACTCAAGGGAGACAAGTTTTTCAGTAAAATTGATATGAAGTCAGGCTACCACTAGGTGTTGATAGAGAAATATTTGGGATACATCATGGATGAGTAGGTTGTGCATGTGGATCCATACAATATCCAATTCATCCGCTATTGGTTGGCCCTGAAGACAATTACCGAGCTTTGCAACTTCTTAGGCCTTGCCAACTTCTACCATCGGTTTTTGTTGGGGTTCTCTCATATCACTTAGGCCCTAATCTAGGTGACCAAGGGTGGAGAGAAGGCCAAGTTTGTATGGGCTGCGTCCCAACAAAAAACATTCAAGGATTTGAAACTCCACCTCTACTCAACACCAATCCTTATTTTTCCATACTTGCAACAACCATTTGAGATTGAGACATATGCTTCAGATTATGTTATTAGTGTAGTGCTCACTCAACATGGGAATCCAGTATCCTATCAAAGTGAAACACTATCTAATGTGGTTCATAGATACCCCACCTATGAAAAATATATGTCCTCCATTGTGTAGGCATGTTGAAAGTGGAAGCATTACATCCTGGGGAAGGAAACAATCATCCACACTGATCATAGGCCTTTTCAATTCATGTAGACACAAGAAAAGATAGAGAATGACCACCATCATAAGTGTTCCACGTACCTGTAATAATTCCACTTGAACATCAAGTATAATAAGGGTAGCACCAACCGTGTCACAAATTACCTCAGTCGACCCTTGATTGTGGTGCTAACTATAGTTCCTACCTCTTGTGGACATGAGACCTTTAGTTGGCCACAATTATACAATAATGACTCTGAGTTTGTTGCTTCCTATTAGACATTGAGTGCAAGAAAAACAGTTCCATACTTTCATCTCCAAGATGGATTGTTATTCCATCTAAGCCATCTATGTGTTTCTTCAAGCGAGCATGCAAAGTTGGTTTGGGAATCTCATTATAGCTGGGAAACAAGAAATTTTGGTGTAGACAAAACATTGTAAGTACTACAAAAGAATTTTTGTTGGCCAAAGCTTCAAAAACATGTCTACAAGTACATCAGATCCTACATTTCCTACTCCATTTCCAAGACTGACATCAAGAAACAATGGTTATACACCCCTCTTCCTACTCCAGATAGTCCTTGGGAGTCCATCTCCATGTATTACATGTCTGGTCTACCTTCAACCAATCATGGGAATGACTATGTCTTCATGGTCGTTGATCGATTCTCTAAGATGGTAGTTTTGGCACCTTTCAAGAAAAGAATCATAGTCGAAGTCACTGCTAATTTATTCTTTGAACATGCTTGGGTTCATTTTGGGTACCCACAAACCATTATATTAGATCAATATAGAAGGTTCCTGAGCATGTTTTGGTCCATCCTATGGTCGATGATGGATACAAAGTTGACCAAATCAACTTCCTTCCACCCATAGATTGATGAACAAACATAGGTAGTCAACAGGATGATTGTCCATATCCCAAGGATGCAAAATTCCAAACATCCACTCACGTGGGAAGAAATTCTTCCTTTTGTTCAACATAGCTACAACAAATCCCTCCACAACTATATTGGCAACGACCCCTTTCATGCGTGCTTGGGGTTCCAACCATTAGCACTCATTGACATAGCTCTACCCATTTCCATTGCACAGGAAGAGTCCTCCCATGCTTAGACCAAGGAATATCAAGCAACCAAACTTTTTGAGTGAATCTAGCACATCCAACAACAATTTCATGATATTTTTTAGAAATCCAATTCCAAGTACAAGCAACACCACAATCAACATCAAGTACCACACAAGTTTCAATGGGAGATAAGGTATGGTTGCATTTATAGAAAGAGTGCCCTAAAGGATCCCATAGAAAGCTATTCCCATTCTGATATAGGTCTTACACCATAACCGAGGTCATGGGTGAGAATGCTTTTGAATTAAGTATTTCTCATTTCCTTGGCTTGCACCTAGTATTTAATGTGGAACTGCTTCGACCATATTTTCCACATCTGTTGGACACTTCGGATGTGGTTGAGCACTTGGCCCCTACATAACTCAATCCTGATTGCATTGAAAATGTGACATTTGATCGATCATGGAAACCAATACAAAGGGAACCCGCCAATAGAACCTCCAACTATGTCGGGTCGTCAAAGTAGGGTAATTTCTTCATCAGGGAAAGTGGCTCACCAAGAATCCGATTCAACAGAAGTTTCCCCATATGATGGAGGAACTTGACACAATGGATAACATTTCTTCCTAAGGGGGGAGGAATGATCTAGGTGGACATCTATGGTGGCCCACCTATTCCACTAGCTCAAATTACAATTTCCATCTTGGTAGTTTTTCTACAATTTTTTGGGTCCCAAACTTCCGAGGCCATTTTGAGGCCCTAAATGACATTTTTTTACTTGAAAACGCCCCATAAAACCCTATTGGTATGTATTAGGCCATCCAAAATGTGTACTCCTTGTCTATACCTTTATGATGGGGAACTGAACACCCCAATCAAAGATCACATGCAAAAGTTGCACCCTCGGGAAGTTGACGTATCAACTACCTCCATCGGGGGCCATGAACCTTTTAACATTTCATCTTCTAGGGTTAGGGTTTTGGATGCTTAGGGTTTTCTCATCTATGCTTTATGTTAAAAATTCCTCTAGAGCCTCATTTTAATCAACTTCTTCTGAATGAGCGTAGCCAACACATCTCTCTTCATAGATAAGATACCACCATTCTAGCTAGCTTGTGTGCTTTGCAGTTTACAGCTTTTTGTATTCCAGATAGTCAATAATAGAATCTGATTTTTACTGTATTACTGTGTTCCTTTCAATAACTCTGCGTATCTCCTTGTTATATATCTGCTATATTTTTTTCATCATGTCCTCAAAATAATATGGATCATCCAAAAACTTACCCTTTTCATTGGCACTTCCAAAAACTTTCAATGGTGATTTAACTTACCTTTTCCATCAATGATCTCAGAAACTTTACCATTGGCACCCAAATAAACTTTTATATCGGTGGTTCAAAAATTTCATATCAACGAAAAAAATAACTATTACCCTAGCAATGGAAGTAGTTTAACTTCACCAATACAAACCTTTTTTAGTTAAAATTAAGCCTTGGGACATAGAAAAATAAGGATATTTTTTGGGTTTTATCAAAGATAATGATGCCTACTAAACTATGTGAAATGATAAAAATTACTTGCAAAATCAAAGAAAAGTGGTACCCAAAATTTTAAAATTCTAGGGTGTGTTGTGTACTCAACACAACCTCGACTCGAGGTGCATGCTATTGTAATGGGTGAATTATCTACATCTTTTGAATGTGATTTATTAATGCATATTTGAATTGGAAAAAAAAAATTGTATGTAGGATGATTGATACTGTAAACTATGATGAACAATACCCCTAAATGTTCAAACTGTAACATTTCTACATTGTTTTGTGGCCTTGAGTGTTACTAAGGGAAACAATCCACTAGTATAGAATGTCTACTAATCGAACCATGAGACATTTTATGCTTGAAGTACTTTAACTGGTATTTCCAAAATTATTCTTATTACTAAATATTGAAAAGGTGGTTGTTTAGGTTATTGATAAATAATCATGCCTTAAGGTATTGGATTCAAAACTTAAAAAAAAAAAAAAAAAAATAGAGCGAAAAGGGTTTAAATAGAGGGGCAATTTGATAATCGGGAAACCTTTTCACCAGCATTTGATGTGGGAGGCCCCAATTTGGTAATTAGTGATCTTATGGAATTAGGCCAAAAAATCCATAGTTCAAACAAATATTGCGAAGAGAAGGTCCAATTTGAGGATTGGTAGGATTACCTAATCAGGATGAGTTATGAGCATTTAGTAGAAAGGAGGTTCGAAAAATTTGAAATCGAGTTGATTACAATAAAACTCTAAATATTTTTGAAATAAATGCTTCTTGTTTAGGAGAAAGAGTTTTAAGGTTGCAAGGAGGCTCAAAAAATATCAAAGAAGAAAAAAAAATGTTGGTGGAAAGGGAATCTTATTTGAATACTGGGACTCCTTCTCGCTAATGTACAATGGGGAAGGCCCGATTTGGAGACTGGGATTGATCACCAAATTGTACCAAGAGTTCAGGATCCTTGATGATGGGAGGGCATGATCGGGCCTAAAAAAGGTTCAACCTAAATTTATAAGAGGAGGTAATATAATAAAAAACATTCTAACAAAAGACCAAAAGTTTGAATAGTTCGAATGTTGATAGGAGAGCCCATTTTGGAGATTGGGACCCAATCTATAAATTGGGATAGATTTCAACAAAATTAGGTAAGGTTGGGGACTGATTTTGAGGTCGAGCTTGATTTGAGGATCGAGGGGAAGGAAAGTTTGAAGGCAAGAATAATTCTGATTGGAAAATCAGGAAGAAGTTTGATTATTGAAAGGGAGGGAAGGGCACAACTTGGAAATCGGGCTCAATCAAGAGATTAGGATGAAAATTTGAACAATAAGTAAAATTCAAATTTGAAAAGGAAATGAGCACTTGAATGAAGAATAAAAGGGGCCCAATTTTGAAGTTGGGACTGAGTTCAAACTTGGAGAAGGAGAACATGAGAAAAATGAAAAGGGGCTTGAATTGACAGTCAATCCCGACTTGAAAATTAGAGGGGGAAAAGTTTGAACAAAGAAAGATAAGGGAAAAAAGAGAGATCAAAGAGTTCAAACTGAAGGACTTGGATTTAATGGAAAATAAACCTCAATAAAAAATAAAGGGAAATCAAACTAAATAAAAAAAGAAGAAGCTCGAAACTGAAAGAAAATAATAGTTGAGGAAGCGACCTAATTTATGAATCAGGGAAAATTCAATGGAAGAATGGGGTTGATTTGGAATTTGGAGAAAAAATTGAAAAGTAAGCAAGTTGAAAACCTATTAAAAGGAAACATCGACAGAAGCCAAAATGAATGAAACTGAGTCATAATCAAGAGAGTGAAACATGGAGTCTCATCTAACTTATTCATTTCAAAATAATTGAAAGAAACCAGGCTACAAGACATTGAAGATATAATATCAATATAAATCCAAAAAGGAGTAGAAGGAGGGGGTAGATGGAATAGGCCCACTAGGTAGTTAAAGGAAATAATATAATAATGAAGGATAGCTGGAATAGACCCCTAGAATCACTCATAAGAAAGTATATCTACACATGAATATCATTGTATTGAGGTAGGTTGGATGTTATTGTATTATAGAAAACATGGCTTGTGGAGTGATTCCTTCCATAAGTAGTATTTGATGGTGTTACCCTACCTTAAGGGTTCTTATCTATATTATTGTATTGTTTAGGGTGTGAATGCATTTGGGATTTTTTAATTTAAGAGTTTATTTTGGAATTTAAGGTTATGTCTTGTTTGTGATTCAATTTAAGGCTTAAGGGCCACTACATTGGGTTTGGACTCTCAACTTGAGGGTTAAG
>SNQJ01S0003883.1:185490-209733 GCA_010110895.2 Picea sitchensis
TAGGGTGTGAATGCATTTGGGATTTTTTAATTTAAGAGTTTATTTTGGAATTTAAGGTTATGTCTTGTTTGTGATTCAATTTAAGGCTTAAGGGCCACTACATTGGGTTTGGACTCTCAACTTGAGGGTTAAGGGTCATTGCACGGTGTTGATACTAATTAGAATTGTAACCCATCCCTTCCTTTTCCCACCATGATCATCTTCCTTGATACCTCACCTTCTATTCATCCACACCTTCCACTTTGATGAAGACAATCTAGAGGCCATTAATACCCCCAACTATCCTTGATATGATTTACACTATCGTTCTTACTTGCTTCCTCGGGACACTTTCACCCATTCAGACTAGTATACCATTGAGGCCAAGGATTTTATCCCCCATGGGTACATAGATTTATTCAAAACACTTGTTCCTACCCTAGGTTCTTTCAAGGAATGAAAAATTCCCAAAAATTCTATAACCATCAAGGATTGATATTTTCCTCACCCCCAACATCAGTGCAAATATACTTCTTGGAGATACTTGTTCCCTTGAAGATATTTTAGCTTACAAAGAACTCTTCCAAGAGTTTCGTGATGTTTTTGCTTGATCATATTTTGAAATGCTTATCCTAGATCTACATATTGTTGACCATCACATTGACACACAATTGGATGCATCACCTATTTGATAGAAACAATGGTCTATATATTGCACAAAATCCCCAACAATTAAAACAAAAATTGTGAAAATTCGCACAACCATTTTTATCTACTTAATCACATATACATCTTGGGCATCTAATTCTATTACCATTAACAAAAATAAGGGAACCATCCATGTTTGCACTAGTGTTTGTGCTCTCAATCAATCTTGTCCCAAAGGTAACTTCCCCACTCCTTTAATTGACCAAGTGATTGATGAATACTTTCTTTCTAAGCACTGATCTGAATGGTGAGAAAATAAAATTTCTTGTACACAAGAAACATATGAAACTTTTATTTTAGTAGGCTGAAGTGATTTTGTTTGTATATATTAGGGTAGGTTTGTATATACTCTTTTCCCTTTCTTTATATGCATAATGTTACTTTCCTATTTTTCGAATATATGAATATAGTCTTGTTTTATGACAAAACTAAGTAATGACTATACCCATGAACAATCAATTTTGAAATAGAGTTGAGAATAATGGTGCATACATTTTTTCAAATTTTCATTCATTTATTTGACCTTAGGAGTTTTGGGATAACTAGTAAAGTATCTCCATTGAATATCCTTAGTGTTTTCCCCTGTCATGGATACACGGTCAACACATCTCAAAATTAAGTTCAATGACATTCAAGCCCTTTCTTTTTTTTTCCCTTGCACTACTTGATAAATTCATTTTATTAGTGCATGTATAAACTCTAAAGATCTTGGAATTCTCAGCACCCCATTGGGGGGTTACTATTCCTAAGGTGAAGGCATTGTTAGTTCTAGGAATTGCACCAATCATTTTAGGTTTTAGTTTCCATTGGATCTAGTGTCATATTCCTTCTTGTTTTGGGAAAATGGAAGAAGAACATGGCAAGGAGTTCATGATCTTCATCCATTATTCAAATCATTCAAGTTAAAAACAAAGAGTTAGCAAAAAAACTTGACAAATTATACTAATTTTGAGTGTCAAGCAAAGAGTCTCTATTTGGTTCCCTAGTTCATTATGGTGTGATCAACCCATGCTCAAAGGATTGAAGGAAAAGTTGGTTCTAAAATTGTCAAGTGAGGAGGTTCCTAGGTTTATGAGCAATGTGAAACACAACTGCCAAGAAAAAGATATAAATAAAATTAACAATTTTGATTAAGTACTATCCCATCGAGAAAATAACTCTTTGCTCAAGGCTAGTGCTTTGTTCTTGGTTAAAGACCTATACTTGGAGAATTAAAAAGTAGTTTGAGGCATCACACAATGAGCACATGTGAATGAAGGGATCTCCAATTGATAATCCATATAGGTTTTTGTTGAGCACTCAACACACCCTAAAAAGTCTATGTCAGAATTTTACTTTTTGGGTACCACTTGATCTTTTGAATTATCTGATTTGGTTTCATTATGGAAATTGTTGCGCTTTATTTTGTTTTGTTTCTGATTTAAATTCGTTAACGTTTGCTTGAACATGCTAAAAACCATAACTTAAATACTAGCATCTAAGTAAGGAACCAGATAGCCAAAACGGTTCACCCGACGAGCTTCAAAATTCAACATCGGAAGGGATTAAGGTGTATAAAAGGATCATGCATAAAATCGACCTTAGTCGTCGAACGCCGATATTTATTGGTATTGGTGAAAGAGAAGTTGGTTTTGTGATAAGTATCGTAGATGGATATCATCGATGACTGGTCCCTTTCGGCATCAGTAAAGGGAGAAATGAGTAAAACACTTAAAAGAAAGAAATGTTATCACTGATAGCCGATACCCGACGCGCTCGTCAGAGTTGGGGAAAATCAAATCAGGATGAGTTCTTCGACAGTACTAAATGTTTACCCCAGATTGTCAACCCTCGATATATTTTCGACATCGGTGATTTCGAGGATTAGTTTAAGAACGTGCAACTGAAAGAAATTTTCGACTCCTACAGTTACTTGCAAGTAAGTCACTGATCTCCATTGCCACGTGTCTCAAGCCAGTTCACCATGTTAGCACCATACAAAGAAATCAGTCGACGTCGGAGGTTTTGTGGAAAGATTACCAAAAAAACTCAGAAAAACAATTCCCACAAAGTCGGGGCTAGCTAGAAGTTTAAACAAAGAACATAATAGATTCACACGCAAAGAAAAAAAGGAAAAATGCATTAGATTGTTGTAACCAGAATTCTTTCATCAAAATTTCAAGAATTTATATATTAGATTTATTTTAGGTTCAGGTTACATACAATAGACGCTACCTACACCTTTCATCCAACCATCTTGGTTACATTGAGAATGCGAAATTTTTTATAAACAAAAGGGAAAATTATCAAAGTTTTGCGCCAAGTGTGAGAATACGAAAGAAAAAGGGGAGATCACCGATGATGCCTCTTCTGCATGTGGACTTTCTTCCCGGCTGCTTCGCGCTCCTTGAGATGCATTCATCTTTTGTTCTTCTGACAATATTTGTGCCTCGTGCAGCTACACGATCGTATCTTGTGCCTTCCGAAGATGCCTCTTGAGCGAGGTTACATTTCCTTCATGCCCTTGAGATGTTGATGCCTCAAGGTTCTTCGTCGCCAACTGTCGTCGTAGCTCTCTATTTTCCCAGTAGAATTCATCTATGGCAATTTGTGCCTGCTCCAACTACTGACTTGGTTCTCGAACGCTATAACTTGAAGTTTTTGTCCCCCTCGTTTGGCCCCCGCTTCCTCGACTTATGGTTTCAATAGGTTCTAGTCTGATAGCATGCTTAAGGAGCTCCTCAGTGGTTGATCATGCACACAACTTAATCAGGATTTGGCTTTCCTCTCCTACTTCCTTATTCCTCCTAGGCCTTCCTCTCCTCTGTGATATTTGTTGTTGAGGAAGTGTAACTTCCAACTTGCGCCCTTCTGACATAACCTCTTTCACTTTGTCCTATGCACGGGGTGATACCATCATTTCAACATAAAAGTAGGAGTCTCCCTTTGGAACCTCGGGAACACCCGATGCAAATGAGAATGAGTCCTAGACATATTTTGGTTCAATCCTGGTGCTTCGACTGCCTCGCAGGCCTCGTCTTGCATTTTGAGGAGTTCCCATGGTAAAATGATGTATCTTCCTTCTGCATAAGAAACTTGACAAAGGCCCAAAGAAAAGAATTTGATCAAATTGGGCTCATGAGACAAGTCACCAATAGTGCATGAGCTCGGCTAGTGAGTAGAACACATACAAAAAATCTCAAATTTATAATGGAGCGAGAGCAGGGGCCAAAACACGTGAGGAAACACTGAATGCCTTGTGACGGGATGTTTCAAAGAATTATTGTGTCACATCCGCACGACGGGTATGATTCAGGGCATGAGAGATGCATTCAATAGGAATTACATAGGATGTGTGGTCCGATTATCTCGATTTCTTTTAAATTTCCTTAGCCTCCATAATGAGTTGATGATGGTTAACGCACTTTCTTATGCGACTTATATCTGGAAAGCTTGCCTCGACCTGAAGAATTTAACGACTTCCCTTATGACAGTATCCACCCTTTTTGGGAAGTTATTTGTACTTTTGGCACATGTTCAACTCTGACATCCTTTATTGTCCCTAAGGGACAACTGGCCACTGGCATGGATTTGATTCTCATGCTTTCATACCTAATCTATTATGCTATAGCATGTGGATGAAACCCACCATAACTAAAGAAAAATGGTGGTGCTAACAGAGACGGTGTAGGTAATTCGAAAGGTTACAGAGATCACATAGGTATCAAACAACCAGGCTTAGTGAGCTTTATAGGTATGGATGGGGTATAGTTTCTTCCCGATTACCTTTTTACGTATTTTTCTGAGTATAGTGTTGTAATATTTCTAAATGACTTTAATTTCGATTGCAATAAAAAAAAATCCCAAACTATCGAGCAAAATTGGCTCCACGACTTCGTCGAGGAATCCGAGGTAAAACGGATCTGAAGATCAATGAAGCGATGAAAGATATTAGAATCCCCGAGTTCGGTATCCCCGACGACTTCATTGACTTGCGCGATATAGTCACATCGCATGCCAAGCAAGATGCATTGTGGGCCGAAGATCTAGCGAAGGTGACCAACACAACATTGGGACAAGTGCAACGATTTGTAGAACATCTGATTAGAGCTTAGACTATTCTACAGCAGTTAAACACCATTCTAGTGAAGTACCGAGAACATGCAGTGGAGGTAAGAGGATTTTACGCTGCTTCGATGGAGAAGCTCAGATTTCCATGTGCCCAAACCCACGAAGAGTTGTTCATCAGTTGGTCTGAGTATGAGAGAAGTCACCCTTTCAAGTGATATGTTGAGTTGACTATTAAAGAAACTGTTAGAAGAAGACACCATGTGGTGAATTTTGTTTTGTTTAAACTACACTTAGCCATTATTTTTAGTTTAATTTTATGCTATAAATAATAACATCGACCAATTAGTTAGAGGTCAATGGTTGTTGCAAGAACTATTCTGTTTTGGTTTTGTTAAGAATTATTTCCAATATACTTTAATAGAGAAGTCCTTCTAGGCCACAGACAAGATATATTTTCATCAAATGCATGTGTGATTGGATACAAAGACGAACTATTTCTTATCTCATTTCATGAATGATGATGTAAATGAGTAAGAGAAATCAATTATGTTGTCAAGTTATCTGGTGCAATGTTTTGTTGTGCTTTTCTTAATGACGAAGATGAATAGTTGTGTTATTATTTGATGGATGATTAATTAGGTGAATTATTTTTCTTACCATTATCTTATCTCATATGTGTTTTTCTTTCTAACGGTTCATATCTCAATTAGTGATTACCTGCTCACATGGTTAATGTATTATTGCTAGGCTTGTGGTAAATGATTGATGTCTTCTTTCTAGAGTGAGGGTTATCCTGAGCCTAGCCTCTTCTCCAATAATTAAAACTATTCTCATGTTGTTTCTTGAATATCTTAGATTGAATCTCAGTTAGTGATCAGGTGCTCAAACAGTTAATGTATTATTGCTAGGTCTGTGGTAAATGATTGATGTATGCATGCTAGAGTAAGGGTTATCCCGAGCTTACCCTTTCCCCACTCATTAAAATTTTCCTTGTCGTGTTGTAAAGTTGGTTTATACTTGCTTCTTACCTCACATTTATCGTACCTAAGAGAAAATACAAAAAGATAACATCCAGATTGAAGGAGATACCTTCACAAGAAAACATAAAGCCCATCGATTAATTGGCCAGATCACAGGATCTGGAGAACCATTCCACTCACAAAGGCTACAGTCTAATTGGGGCTCGGTGGCATGTTTGGTTCCTACTGTTGAAACAAGGGATTTAGGACCCATCAACAGAATTGGTGCTAGAAGGAGGGCCTAAAAATGAATGGAGGAATACATATTTTATATAATATTTCAAACAACCTGTAGATTCAAAAAAACCCACATGCATGGCTAGTTAACCCCAAGACAACCCACACACACAAATTACTCCAGAAATGAGTAACTCACCCCAGCCTGAGGAAGAATATTTTTTCCTTGACATACCTTACGCTCTCCCTCATGAGGAAGTGAATCAATTCAGAAGAATCACAAGAGCCTATGCCCGAAAGATCGATACGTTGTATTTTTCTCTGTTACTTCCTCGAAGAAAACAAGTAAGAAGAACGGTGGTCAATACTCCTGAAGAGGGTTTTGTGCATACAGTAGAAGACCTCATATATTTCACTCTCACCAAAATCAAACATCGGCTTGACCTAATCCTTGAAATGCCATCCGGTAACATCTCTGAACCTGATGATTTTTCGGAGGAGGAAGAGTTTAATTCATAATCTAAAGACATGGAAGGTAATAACGAAAATGGTGAAGAAAGGGGAAACCCAACACAAAACAACCAACCTTGGTTGGCCAAAGATGCTTTGGCCATCCCGGGACCAGTCCATAACTTGCCTAGACATCTAGAGAAGTTACTTTCTAAGTTTGACCCTGAAACCTCAAGATTACCGGAAGATCATATCAAGAAATTCATAGTAGCGATCGGACTTATGAATGTTCAACATGAAGACGTAGTATGCAGGATTTTCCCCTACACATTTGAGAACTCATCCTCCACATGGTATTTCAACTTACCTGTAGGATCCATAACTAGTTGGACCAAGTTTCATAAGGATTTTTTAGATAAATTTGCCGAAGAAACCACCACAAGAGCTCTGATGGCTGAATTGTTTTCCGTTACCATGAGTTCGAAGGAAAAGGTTAAAGATTTCAATCAAATATTCACAACCATCTTGAACAAATTTCATCCCAAAGCTAAACCCACTCAGGACTTGCAAATCGAATTTTATGCTAACACGCTCCCAACTTCTATTTCCATGTTTCTGAAAAGGGCTGCCAAACTAACTCTGGATGAGAATTTTGAAGAAGCCAAAACAATAGAGTTCCAGATGAAAGGGTGTAAAGAAGGTCAGGTCTCTTTAGTTAATAAATAAGTTCAACCCCCTCCCAGGAGAGGACTCCTTTTGGCTAGACCGCCAGGGAAACAAGAAGAACAATCTCCCGAAAAGGGTAGTGGAGACATAGAATACCTACAACGCATGGTAAAGAAATTATCAAACGAGATCATAGACATGAAGAGAAACACAGGGGAAGGAAACCAAGGCCCAAGGCTCTATAAGCCTTTCTTTAAAAGAAACTTGTCGTTCAAAGAAATTGAAAATCCCCCAGCCAACTTAAATATCGATCTAGGAAATGTAGCATCTGACTCTTTCTGTACTTATCATCAAGAAAATCACTCTAAAAGAGACTTCCCTCAATGGGTCCATGCGATGAATTTGATGGCCAATCGGTTTCTAGACAAGGTTTCTCTAATCGAACAACCAAGCAATTCAGCTATGAATGTTGTCGAACATGAAGAGATTGATCCCCCAGAAGATACAACCATGATGATATGGGATACTAACTTAATTATGCCTTCCAATGACCTATTTCAGATTCAAGAATCACCCACAGAAGTCTCGGTTGTGAAGACACGAAGTAAAGGTCCACCGGTTTCAAAATATCTTACTGCCACTCAAACATCCGGGAAAAGGTCAACTCTCGATCACCCGAAAGCATCTTTCGCTCCCGTTAAGAACCCTATCATCATATGTACCTAAGAATCGCACAAGATGGAATACAACGTAGTTGAATATTTGAAGAAGATGAAGGCTAATATATCAGTCATGGACATATGTAGAATCCCGCAGCAAAAGGATTTCCTGATACATGCTTTGAGATCAATAGAAAACCCTACGATGAGCAGTGAGCAGAAAAGAAATCTGACTTCCACAGATCTAGTAAATAAACAAACTATGAATACCTGCTCGAAAGAAAAGAAGGGAAAACCTTTTGTCCCACCTTTCCTCTTGACATTTGAAGTTTTCAACAGGAATATCCACAAATTTTTGGTTGATTTTGGAGCATTTTCCAATGTTATGCCCTTGTCTATTTGCAATAAATTGAATGCCAGTCCTCTCAAAAGAGATAAACATGTAATACAACTAGACATAACCCAAGTCAAAGTCATGGGAGAACTCAAATATGTAATGATCAGAATTGCAACACATCCTAAGTTTGTGCAAGTGATTGACATCATTGTAGTAGATATCCCAGAAGCTTATGGTTTGTTATTAAACTGAGATTGGTCTGAGAAGATAAACAGATACTTTAGTACAGTCTGGGCACACCTTTGGCCACTGCTAAAGGGATACAAGAACATGATCAAAATCGATAGGGAAAGGTATCTGAAACATACTGTCACTGACTTAGAAACCTTGAATGAACCCTCATTGATAGATTTCCTCATCCTAGACAATTATTCCTATGACTCCTACTTCGGGAAATTTTCCCCTCTCTCATATGATGTTCCCCTCACTCAGAACTCTAAATTGGTTTTTCAAGAGAAATCATCGATACCGATAGAAGAAAATCTCCTCTGTCAAGGACCTCCACTAGAAATCACGAAACAAAAGATAGAGGAGCAGGAGGGTGATAGGAAAGAGAAAATAGATAACTTTCTCTCACATATCTGGACCATATACTTTGATGGATCTAAATCAAAAGAAGGATCTGGAGTGGGATGCATCCTCATTGATTCAAAGGGTAAATGTCATTTCTTGTCCTGCATACTAGAGTTTGAATGCACAAACAACACTGCTGAGTATGAAGCTCTAGTACAAGGACTAAATAAATCCATAGACTTAAACATCAAAGAATTGAAGGTGTTCGAAGATTCTAAGATTATCATTAGGCAGGTAAGGAATACTATACATTGCAATTCTCTGCACCTAAAAAATTATCAATAGGAAGTGCATAGGTTAATAGAGCATTTTGAAGCTTTTGATATTATAATGATTCCCAGAGAAAACAATATCCTTGTTGATTCCTTGGCCACGGTCGCTTCAAGGCTATCACCTTTAGAGGATTATGAAGCCTCTCGGTTCACTGTGGAGCTACTCTACAAACCATCGGTTCCTAAAAACATTTCTAATTGGAAGGTCTTTGAAGGGGATGAACAGATTATTAACTTTTTGACTAACCAGGATAATTTCAAAGACTTAGCTATCGATGATGAAGTGTTCCAGGAACAGTCGACAAAACCTGATCCTAAACTAGATCAACCAATCAAGAAATTGAAGTCTCACACAATCCCAAGGGGAATAGCCATTTTAGAAAACCTTTTTGACCTAAAAGAGTGATTTAAGGGGCCTAAAAATGAAAATACATGTAGCTCCTACCCTTTGCATGAAACTATAAATCTCGGAACCCTGGAAAACCCAAAGAATATTAATCTCAGAAAGACCATATCCAAAGAGGAAATAAAGGCTTATATCAAATTGTTCAAACAATACCAAGATGTCTTTGCATGGTCCTACCGAGACCTGAAAGCGTATGATACCCGCATTATTCAACATACTATCCTGTTAAAGCCTGAAGTGAAGCCTTTCCAACAGAAGCTCTGAAAGTATCACCCATCCTTGGAACCTCTCATGTATCAGGAATTGAAGAAGCTTTTAGATTCCAAAATCATATTCTAGGTTAGGCATTCTGCGTGGGTATCAAATCTAGTTCTAGTGAGAAAAAAGTCTGTAGAAATTCGCTTATGTGTAGATTTTAGGAACCTCAACAGAGCTTCAGAAAAGGACAATTACTCAGTCCCACCAATGGATTAGCTCCTATATACCATGTTTGGTTCATATATATTCTCTCTACTAGACATTTTCTCAGGTTACAACCAAGTTCTGGTTTCAGAGGAAGATCGTCTGAAAACTACCTTCTGAACCAAGTGGGGAACTTTCGCTTACAAATGAATGCACTTTGGGTTGATTAACGTAGGGGAAACTTTCCAAAGGGCCATGGACGTAGAATTTCGGGGACTAATCAACAAGTGTGTGGTATTTTACCTGGACGACATAACTGTGTATTCAAAGAATAGAGAAGAGCACATCCAACACTTAATTTGGATCTTCGAAAGATGTAGGAAATACGGTATATCCTTAAATACTAACAAAAATATTTTTGGTGTCGAAGAAGGTCAACTTCTAGGACACATTATATCTCAAGTAGGCATTCGCATAGACCTAGAAAGGATTAAGGCCATAGCTCAACTCTCATTGCCTCACAACAAGAAAGCCATGCAGTCATTCTTCGAGCAAATCAATTTCACAAGGAAATTCACTCTCGATTTCGCGGAAACCATCAAACCCTTACAAAAGATGATTTGCAAAGATATCGAATTTAAGTGGGATGATGAATGAAAGGACGCTTTCAACAACATAAAAACTGTTATATCTCAAGCCCCTGTGTTAGGAAGTCTCGATTTCAATAGATATTTCTTCCTCTATAATTCTGCCTCCAACCAATCGTTAGCTACGATATTAAATTAGAAGGATGATGACAACAACGAGGCCCCAATGTCGTTCATGAGAACTAACCTCCAAGGAGATGAACTAAATTATCCTGTCGTAGATAAACAGGCTTATGAAGTTTATAAAGTAGTGAAACACTTTAGGTCTTGCATCCTCAAGAACCAGACTAAAGTAATTGTGCCCCACCCCGCGGTCCGATCCCTATTTACTCGATAGGAAATGGGGGAAAGAAGAGGGAACTAGATGGCATTAGTTTAGGAATTCGACCTAGATATAAAACCTGCCAAAATAGTGAAAGGGAAAGGACCATGCAAACTTGCTATTGAAGCCCAAGACCAAATAAATGAGGATTCCAGATGGGAGAATGAAATGGAATTATGGTGTGGTGAAGTTTCATATATTTCCCCAGGACCAAAGCCTTGGTATGAGAATATGACTTATCTCTTAAATCATGGGACTTTCTCGAAAAATCTCAACCCTAGGGAAAGGAGAGCTCTCTGGTTAAAGTCTTCACAATATCGCCTCATAAATTCGGTGCTCTTCCAAATTAACTATGATGGGGTAGTATTAAGATGTCTTGAATGTGAAGATGCAGTTAAAGTTCTAAAGAAACTCCATGATGGCCCTGCTGGTGGACATTTTGTAGGAAACACCACCGCTCATAAGATAATGAGAGCTAGTTATTATTGGCCCACCTTGTTCAAGGATGCTCACACTTATTCTAGAAACTATAAAACTTGTCAAATAAGCGCCGAGAGAGAAAATAGAGCGACAGTCCCACTCCAACCTATGATTGTTTCTAGACCTTTTGAGAAATGGGGGTTAGATATCATAAGAGAGATAACACCAAGCTCTTCAAAGTAGAATAAGTATATCCTTATTGCCACCAAATATTTTACGAAGTGGGCAGAGGCCATCCCTCTGACTCATGTAAATGATAAGGTGGTAATCCAATTCATAGAACAACAACTAATCACAAGGTTTGGGGTCCCTTCCATTCTTGTTTTCGATAATGCAGCTTATTTCTCTTCCACCTTATTTACAAAGTTTTCACTAGACAAAGGAATCATAATCAGGTACTCCGCAAATTATTATCCACAGGGAAACGGGGTGGCAGAATCAACCAATAAGAACCTAGTGAGAATACTGAAGAAAACAGTTACAGACAACCAAAGGAATTGGCATAATCTATTCCATAATGCTTTATGGGATGATCGGGTCACACCTAAGGAAGCTATAGGAAATTCCCCGTACTTTTTGGTATACGGATAGGAGGCCATTCGCTCGAACGTGCTTTATCTTCTATCTCTTCAACTAGCACAAGATTCCAGTGGGGAACCTTCATCGGTCATAAAACAAAGGATTGATACTCTGCTCATGCTAGAAGAAGAGAAAGAAAATGATAAGTCGAAATTCCTATCTCACCAACAGACAGTAAAAAGATGGTTTGATAAGCATAAGGCTAGAGAGAATAATTTTGAGGTACAAGACTTAGTCCTAAAATGGGACAGGGAAAACGAGCCTAAAGGAAAGCACTCTAAGTTTCAGAACCTATGGCTTGGACCTTTCCAGGTGGCTAAGAATATTGGGGTAGGAACTTATCGGTTACATAATCTGAGGGGGGAACCTGATGCCCTCCCAGTAAATGGCCAAGCCCTAAAAGAATATTTTCATTAATAGTAAAAAAAATAAAAATAAAAAAAATAAAAAAATAAATGTATTTTTGTTTGTTTGTGTGCATGCTTTCATGATTTTGTTTTTGATTAGTCAATTGCCAAATGATTTTTCTATTTTTTCGACATTGTTTTGTTTCATAGCTTTTTTGAAGGTTGTGTTTAGTAAGACAATGGTTGACCTCAAATCATGCTACATGGCAAACTCTATTCCTAATTCATTGCTCATATATAACACGAGAGATCACCTGGGAACCTGCGGTTCCAATGAGGAGTCCTCTATCTAACCTGCGCAAGTGAACAACTTTGGAGAAATGTAGGAAGGCCCGTCCAGTGGTCTGGTGAAAACCTTTAGGGAAAGTGGAAAGCTGAAAAGGACTACATGAACCCCAAAAACAAAGACAACAAAGGATTCACCTTAACCATCTCATTTCGCAAATAAAAAGACATCATCCTCTCCCACTAGCTCAGGGCATATTGCCAAAATAAAATGAAATTTATCAAAATGAGTGAACAGTAGGAGAGGGTATGCAGATAACTCCGTTGGGGCTATGGATGCTCACTGGAAGCAGAGCAAGGTATGTGATGTCGGAGTGACTCTTTTGGGGCTATGGATGCTCGCTGGCAGTGGAGAAACACCAACAAGTCATTAAAGGTAACCAAAGGCTTTGTTCCAGTGAATGCTTTACTAGGTTTTGTTAAAAAGGGCATGAGTCAAGGTTACAGGAAATGAAGGAGGAATTAAGGTTTAAAAACCCCATGGTCAGGCCCAGAAGCATCAACCGAGGGACTTCAAGTTTAAGGGTAAAAGAGACTTTGACTTAAAACCGATAAGGTTCTCCACCAACCTTCGTATCAGCTGATCTTGAAGGAGGAACATAGATTCTGATTTCACCCAGTAAATCACCATTTGTTGAGCACTCAACACACCCTAAAACGTCTATGTCAGAATTTTACTTTTTGGGTACCACTTGATCTTTTGAATTATCTGATTCGGTTTCATTATGGAAATTGTTGCACTTGCTTATGTTTTGTTTCTGATTTAAAGTATTTAAAGTTTTCTTGAACATGTTAAAAAACATAACTTAAAGACTAGCATCTAAGTAAGGAACCAGATAGCCAAAACTCTTCACCCGACAAGCTTCAATATTCGGCATCGGAAGGGATTAAGGTGTATAAAAATATCACACATAAAATTGACCTTAGTCATCGAACTCCGATCTTTATCAGTATTAGTGAAAGAGAAGTTTGTTTCATGACAAGTATCACATGCAAATATCATTGATGGTCAGTCCCTTTCAACATCGGCAAAAGTCAAAATGAGTAAAATGCTTAAAAGAAAGAAATTTTATCACTGATAGCCGATACCTGACGTGCTCATCAGAGTCGGGGAAAATCAAATTGCGACGAATTCTTTGACAATGTTAAATTTTTACCACCAATCGTCGACCCTGGATATATTTTAGGCATCGTCAATTCCCAGGATTAGTTTAAGAATGCACAACTGAAAGAAATTTCTGACTCCTACGGTTTCTCGCGAGTAAGTCACCGGTCTCCATTGCCACGTGTCTCAAGCCATGTTGGCACCGTACGACAAAATCGATCGACATCGGAGGTTTTGCGGAAATATTACCAAAACAACTCAGAGAAACAATTCCCACAAAGTCAAGGCTAGATAGAAGTTTAAACAAAGAACACAATAGATTCACACACAAAGAAGAAAAGGAAAAATGCATTCGATTGTTGTGACCAAAATTCTTTCGTCAAAATTTTGAGACTTTATATATTAGATTTCTTTCAAGTTCAGGTTACATACAGTAGATGCTACCTTCACCTTTCGGCCAACCATGCATCCCAGTTACATTGAGAATGCGAAATTTTTCATAAACAAAAGGGAAAATTATCAAAGTTTTGCACCGCGTCTAAGAGTACAAAAGAAAAAGGGGAGATCACCGATCATGCCTCTTCTGCACATAGACTTTCTTCTCAGCTTCTTCATGCCAGGGATGATTTTAAGGATGGAAATTTATTTTAAAATGTAGAAACCTTGGCGAATCTTAGTAATCCGTCATATGCCAACTATAAAATGTTTGGCGATATTTTTGTAAAAATATTCAAATTTCTAAGGATTTTGTATAAAATTTTGGCAATTTTTAAGGTAAAATAATTTTATCCTATAGAATTTGGGCAAATAATTTTTAAAATAGCGAATTATTTTCTGGGAAAAACCTTGGAAAATTAGCCCACGAGCGAAATTTAACCCCTAAAATCGTCCATGCTTCGCGCTCCCTGAGATGCCTTCATCTTTTGTTCTTCTAACACTCTTTGCACCTTGAGCAGTTGCACGATCGCATATTGTGCCTCCCGAAGCTGCCTCTTGATCCAGGTTGCATTTACTTCATGCCCTTGAGATGCTGACACCTCAAGGGTATTTGCCGACAACTGTCATCGTGCCTCTCTATTTTCCTGGCAGAGTTCAGTTATGGTAAGTAGTGCCTACTCCAATTGTTGACTTAGTTCCTGAACACTATAACTTGAAGTTTTTGTCCCCCTCGTTCGACCCTCGCTTCCTCGACTTATGGTTTCGATAGGTTCTATTCTGTAATCGCACTTAAGGAGCTCCTCAACGGCTGATCGTGCACATGACTCAATTAGGATTTGGATTTCCTCTTCTACTTCCTTGTTCTTCATAGGCCTTCCTCTCCTCCATGGTATTTTTTGTTGAGGAAGTGTAACTTCCAACTTGTGCCCTTCCAAAGTAACGTCTTTCACTTCATTGTCTACACGGGGCGATACCATCGTTTCAGCACAAAAGTAGGAGTCTCCCTTTGGAACCTCAGGAACACTCGATGCAAATACAAATGAGTCCCAGACATTTTGTGGCTCAAGCCTAGCACTTTGGTTGCCTTGTAGGCCTCATCTTGCATTTTGAGGAGTTCCCATGGTACAATGACGTATCTGCCTTCTGCGTAAGAAAATTGACAAAGGCCCAAATAAAAGAATTTTATCGAATCGAGCTCACGAGACAAGTCACCAATAGTCCATGAGCTCGGATGGTGAGTAGAACACATACAAAACATCTTGAATTTATAACAGAGAAAGACAGGGGGCCAAAACATGCCAAGAAACACTGAATACCCTGCGACAGGATGTTTCAAAGAATTATTGTGTCACATCCGCACGACGGGTATGATTCGGGGCATGAGAGACGCAGCCGATAGGAATTACAGAGGATGTGTGGTATGATTCTCTTGATTTCTTTTAAATTTCCTCAGCCTCCATAATGAGCTTATGATGGTTAACGCACTTGCTGATGCAACTATTGTCTAGGCAACTTGCCTTGACCTGAAGCATTTAATGACTTCCCTTATGATAGTATCCACCCTTTTTGGTAACTTACTCATACTTTCATCACATGTTCATATTTGACATCCTTTCCCGTCCCCAAGGGCCAACTGGCCACTAGCGTCGCTTTGATTCTCATGCTTTCATACCTAATCTATTATGCTATAGCGCACAAATGAAACCCACCATAACTGAAGAAAAATGGCGGTGCTAATAGAGATGGTGTAGGTAATTTGAAAGGTTGCAAAGATCATGTAAGTATCAAAAAACCAGATTAGCGAGCTTTACAGGTATGCATTGGTCTAGTTTCTTCTCGATTACATTTTTCCATATTTTGCCGAGTATAGTGTTGTAAGATTATTAAATGAATTTAATTCTGATTGCAGGAAAAACACTCCCAAAATATCGAGAAAAATTGGCTCTGTGACTTTGCCGAGGAATCTGAGTGGCGCAGACCCCCTGGCCTCGGGCCAAGATCAACACAGGATCTTTTCCAAATGGCACGAAGAGTTAATCAAACCCTTTGTTTAAGCCACAAAGGACTTCGGGTTTCAGGAGTTGGAGAGTCCCGATATATTTCCATAGCTCTTGGTAAATGACGAAATGTGAATTGTCACGAAGTTTGACCACTCCAACGCAATGAGCACATGCCACCTGTTTCCCCCTAATTTCGGCCTTTTGGGACTTTAGCGAACAACCAACAATCATTCCTCTTCCCTTATGATTCCCCGAATTTCAAAATTTCTCCTTTGGCGAGAACAACAGCCTTTCGGGATTCCGCGTACCACGAGTTCACGACTCTCGACCCCAAATCACTTGTCACGACAATTCCCAAATTCTGAAATAGCGACCTTTTCAGGATTCCATTTTCTGGGAGTTTGAAACTCTCAATTCCAAAATCACATCCTCCTCTACTTCCCAGACCCCGAAATGCCGAAATGCCGAAATTCCACTCCAAAGACATGCCGCGTTTCATGACTTCGGGGTTTTCAATGTAAAGGGCCCCGGCTCCTTGTCATTGGAATTTCCAAAATGTCGAACCCCGAAATGCCGAAATTCCACACCTGAAAATCCCTTTTGCGATTCGGGAATTAGAGTGACCAAGGATTTTGGCCTACACTCCAAACTTATGAATCCTAAATCCCCGAAATGATCTGTCATCTCAAACTGACCATGATCAATAATTATGTTGACTCTTGATGTCAGGGTGGTAGATTCATCCAACTCCTAACCACCTTACAACTCCTCTGGATCCTATGGTCCTTGCGATTTCACGAGTTCTCCACAAAGAATTTTGACCACCAGATGCACTCCTCAATGAATTTTGTCCAAACGACTCGATGTTCTCCCTCCTGAAATTGACTTCTATGAGACGATTTCGATCTCCATCTCCCTTTGAGAACTTCAAAGGTGTTATCCTTCCTGAGATTTCACTTGTAAACTCAAGCTTCCCAAAAGGATCCCTGCTCGCACTCCTTGCGCCAAACCCTCAATATTCTTTCTGGATTTATAAAATCCAAGGCTTCAATTGGCCTGCGCACACCTTACACGGCTCTGTGCTTCACCTGCACTTCAACTGGTATGAGAAAAACGATATCTCTCCTGATCTTTCTGAGATAAAAATCAGACCCTCGTCAACGGACACCTTGCGGATGTTCACTGGACTCCTTGCAGGAATTCTCAGGGAGAGAAACAATTGAAACTCATTCTTCTCCTCTCTCAGACTTCATACATTCAACATGAAATCACACACACAATACAACATTGAAATAAATGCATAACAGAGAAACAAAGCAACTGTAAAGATACCATTTAACTAATGTAAACAGTAAGAATCATAACACCATGAAAATTGAGTCAAAGCTTCATATATTAACTCAAGTGCTCTTGTACATGGGTTCTTCTCTACAACTCTCTACTTCAGTTCTACAGCTTATGAATTCTAAATGTTCATAAAAAATTATAATGATACAGGGGTGAGGGTGTCTATATCCATTTTCCCTCCTATACTTCTAAACTGTCTAATCTATTAAATTAAATCTACCTACTTGCATTCATTACGCATAAATGCCTCTACATTCTACAGATGAGAGCAACATTGAAGATCTGTTTACAACATCTAGATATAAATGTAAGTACACTTCCCTTAGCTATTTCATTAATGTCCATTCATTAATCTTCAAAACACTTCAAAATGTGCGCTAGTGCTTTTCAATCTATCTTCCGCCTTTGTGCTTTCTTGGCTGGCTGTGTATGATGCTCCTACATCATACTCCCTTGCTTGAAAATTTTCATGAACTCCTGTTCATGAGATCTTGCATGGTCTGTCCATGCCTATGAATTGTTGCTTCAACTGGATGTACCTTCCATTTGACCAAGTATTCAAAATACTCTTTTCTCCTGGTCTTTTTGCTAACCCTTTTGTCAATTATGCTTTCCATCTATGGCTTTTCAGCTACAAGCATTTGGTTTGTCCATTGAATTTATTTTTGTTCCTCCTTTGTTCCTTCTTCTTCAGCTCTGTAAGAGAACAAATCTACAACATTGAATATCGATGAGATTCCAACCCCATCAGGTAATTCAATCTCATATGCATTTTCCCCAAATTTCCTTATGACCTTGCATGGTCCAATATTTTTCATCTTCATCTTATTATACGTTCCCCTTGGGAACCTCTCCTTCCTCATATGTGCAAGAATTAGATCACAAAATTCAAATTGAAGTTCTCACATGTGTTGATCTGCTCTTCGCTTGTATTCTTGACTTGAACTCTGCAATCACTCCTTAATTTGGCTGTGAAGCTCCTTCATTCCTTCTGCAAAGTCCTCTGCACTAGCACTCCTAGATTCATTTTGTTCTGAAGCTTTCAATTCAGAAACTCCCCTTGGCTGCATTCCATATACAATTTGGAATGGACTCTGCCCTGTTCTTCTATTGAGTGAATCATTGTAAGTGAATTCCGCCTGTGGAAGAATGTGATCCCATTGACTATGGTGTTCAGTCACTAAGCTTCTTAACAAATCTCCCAAGCTCTTGTTCACGAATTTCGTCTGTCCATCCGTCTGAGGATGATATGATGAGATGAAAGACAAACTTGTCCCCAAATTCTTACATAAGGTCCTCCAGAAATTCCCTATGAACTTGGTATCTCGATCAGAAACGATACTCTTTGGCAAACCGTGAAGTCTGATGACTTCCTTGAAAAACAGGTTCGCAATATGAGTTGCGTCACTAGTTTTTTGGCATGCTATGAAATGTGCCATTTTTGAAACTATTTCGACTACCACAAAGATTGAATCATATCCTCTTTGTGTTCTTGGCATTCTGAACACAAAATCCATGCTCACTGCATCCTACGGCCTTTCAAGTATGGGTAATGGTTGGTATAACCCTGTGTTATGCCTTTTTCCTTTCGCGTGCTAACAAATTCTGCACCTATCCACAAATTTCTTAACATCTATCCTCATCCCTGGCCAAAAATATGAGCCATTCAACTTTGAGAACATCTTTTCATGACCAAAATGTCCGACCAATCCTCTACTTTGTTTTTCCTTCAACAAATTCTCCCTCATGGAGCATTTCAGAATACATAGTTGATTTCCCATGAATAATAATCCATCCTGGATCATGTATTTAGTCCATTGGCTTCTGTCCCTGAGAGATTCTTAGATGCCTCGTATGCCTCTTTAAAATATGGGTCATCCCTATGCATTTCTTTGAGGTTATCAAAACCCAAAGTCTTGACTCTGAATTCCTACATAAGCAAACATTTCCTGCTCAAAGCGTCAACAACTTTGTTAGCAGTTCCAGAAATATGCTTAGTCACAAAAGTAAAATTTTGCATGTATTCAACCCATTTAGCATGTTTTTGGTTCAAATTCTCTTCAGCTTTTAGACCTATCTGATAAGCATCTTCCACATTTTGAATGGTCATCATGCCCATCTCATCTTGAATGTCATATCGCAGACCATTCATGTACCTGGCAACTTTTTCATCATCACTTTCCCGATGACCTGCTCTGATGCTTATCCTGTAGAATTCTTCAGTGTATTCTTTCACTGACATCATATTTTGTCTCAAATTTTTCATCCTCTGAAACAGAATGATTTGATAATCCCTGGGTATAAATTTGTCTTTCATCTTTGCAACAATTCTATCTCAGTTTTTTATTTTCTTCTTTCCCTTGCAGCGTCTGTTAGCCTGCAGTTCATCCCACCACAGTGCCGCATGCCCTTTAAGTCTAGTAGCGGCATGTTTGACTTTCTTATCTTCCTTGACATCCTCATAGTCGAAGTATTTGTCTAGAGCTCTAATCCAATCTAGAAGTTCTTCAACATCCAAGTTTCCTTCGTACACTGGAATGTCCATTTTTTCTCTGGCAACTATCCTTGCAACATCCCTGAATAGGCATTCGTCTACAACATCTTCGACTGCAACTTCTTCTCCTTCGTTTCCAGCTTCATTTTCACTTTCAGCTTCGATGATATCCCCAACGTCGACTGTATGCCTCTGTGTTGTCTCCATAGCATCAAGTATGGCACGTAATTCATGCATTTCTCTTTCCACTATTGGATCAGGCATTGGCCTATCTCTTCTCCTCAATGGCATGGCTGAAAAATTTTCCTCTTTTCTCTCTGCTATAGAAAACAAAGAATTTTTTCTATGCTCTGATACCACAACTGGTGCGTATCAGACTACTCCTTTTCCTCTAGCTCCGTTTTCCTAAATTATACAGACAAAATCAGGCTCTAATACCACAACCGGTGTGTATTAGACTACTCCTTTTCCTCTAGCTCCCTTTGCTTGAAATATACAGAAAAAATCAGGCTCTAATACCACAACTGGCATAGAACCCCTACCCTTAGGCCGAGATCAGAGCATGAACTTTTCCAAACGACGTGAAGAGTTAATCAAGCCCTTTGTTTAAGCCAGAAAGGACTTCGGGTTTCGGGATTTGGAGAGTCCTGAAGTATTTCCACAACTCTTGGTAAATGATAAAATACAAATTTTCATGAAGGTTGACCGCTCCACATGACAAGCGCATGCCACATGTTTCCCACTAATTTCAGCTTTTCGGGACTAAAGAGAACAACCAACAATCGTTCCTCTTCCCTTATGATTCCCTGAATTCCAAAATTTCTCCTTTGGCAAGATCGACAACCTTTCAGGATTCCCCGTACCGGGAGTTCACGACTCTCGACCCCAAATCACTTGTCGCACCAATTCCCGAATTCCAAAATAGTGACCTTTTCAGGATTCCACGTACCAGGAGTTTGAAGCTCTCGATTCCAAAATCACAGCCTCCTCTACTTCCGGGACCCCAAAATGTCAAAATGCCGACATTCCACTCCAAAGACACGTCGCGTTTCATGACTTTGAAGTTTTCAATGTAAAGGGCCCCGACTCCTTGTCATCGGAATTTCTGAATGTCGAACCCCGAAATACTGAAATGACGAAATTCCACACCTGAAAATCCCTTCCACGATTTGGGAATTGGAGTGACCAAGGATTTTGGCTTGCACTCCAAACTTACGAATCTTGAATCCCCGAAATGATATGTCGGCTCAAACTAACCATGATCAACAGTTACGTTGACTCTTGATGTCAGGGCGGCAGATTCATCCAACTCCTAACCACCTTACAGCTCCTCTGGATCCTACGGTCCTCACGATTTCACAAGTTCTCCATGGAGAATTCTGACCACCAGATGCACTCCTCAATGACTTCTGTCCAAATGACTTGGTGTTCTCCCTCCTGAACTTGACTTCTATGAGATGATTTCGATCTTTGTTTCCATTTGATCACTTCAAAGGTGTTATCCTTCCTGATCTTTCACTTGTAAACTCAAGCTTCACAAAAGGATCCCTGCTAGCACTCCTTGCGGAAAACCCTCAATATTCTTTCTAGATTTATAAAATCCAAGGCTTCAATTGGCCTGTGCACACCTTGCACGACTCTATGTTTCACCTTCACTTCAGCTGGTATGAGAACAACGGTATCTCTCTTGAGCTTTCTCAGATAAAATCAGACCCTCGTCAATGCACACCTTGTGGACATTCATTGCACTCCTTGCAGGAATTACTAGGGAGAGAAACAATTGAAACTCATTCTTGTCCTCTCTCAGACTTCATACATTCAACATGAAATCACACACACAATACAACATTGAAATAAATGCATAATAGAGAAATAAGGCAACTGTAAACATACCATTTAACTAATGTAAACAGTAAGAATCATAACACCATGAAAATTGATTCAAAGCTTCATATATTAACTCAAGTGCTCCTCTACATGGGTTATTATCTACAACTCTCTGCTTCAGCTCTACAACTTATGAATTCTGAATGATCATCAAAAATTACAATGATACAGGAGTGAGGGTGTCTATATCCGTTTTCCCTCCTATACTTCTAAACTGTCTAATCTATTAAATTAAATCTACCTACTTGCATTCATTACTCATAAATGCCTCTACTTCTACAGATGAGAGCAACGCTCAAGATCTGTTTACAACATCTAGATATAAATGTAAGTACACTTCCCTTAGCTATTTCATTAATGTCCATTCATTAATCTTCAAAACACTTCAAAATGTGCACGGGTGCTTTTTCAGCTGTCTTCCGCCTTTGTGCTTGCTTGGCTGGATACGTACGATGCTCTTGTATCATCGTGGTAAAACGGATCTGAAGATCAATGAAGCAATGAAATATATCGGACTCCCTGAGTTCGGTATCCCTGACGACTTCATTGACTTTCATGATATAGTCACATCGCATGCCAAGCAAGATGCATTGTGGGCCGAAGAGCTAGTGAAGGTGACCGACATAGCGCCGAGACAAGTGCAACAATTTTTAGAACATCCAATTAGAGCTCAGACTATTCTACAACAGTTAAACGCCAATCTAGTAAAGTATCGGGTGCATGTGGTGGAGGTCAGAGGATTTTACGTGGCTCTGATGGAGCAGCACATATTTCCATGGGGCTAAACCTATGATGAGTTGTTCATAAGTTGGTCTGAGTATGAGAGAACTCACCATTTCAAGTGATATGTTGAGTTGACTGTTAAAGAAACTGTTAGAAGAAGACGCCACGTGGAGAATTTTGTTTTGTTTAAACTAAACTTAGCCATTATTTTCAGTTGAATTTTATGCTATAAATAAGAACATCGACCAATTAGTTAGAGGTCGATGGTTGCTGCAAGAACTATTCTATTTTGGTTTTGTTAAGAATTATTTCCAAGATACTTTAATAGAGAATTCCTTCTGGACTAGAGACAAGATATATTTTCATCAAATGCATGAGTGATTGGTCGTGGAGACAAACTATTTATTATCTCATTTCATGAATGATGTTGTAAATGAGTAAGAGAAATCAATTCGGTTGTCAAGTTATCTGGTGCAATGTTTTGTTGTTCTTTTCTTAATGATGAATATGAATCGTTGTGTTATGATGTGATGGATGATTAACTAGGTGAATTATTTTTCTTACCATTATCTTGTGGCATATGTGTTTTTCTTTCTGACGGTTCGTATCTCAGTTAGTGATTATGTGCTCACATGGTTAATGTATTATTGCTAGGCCTGTGGTAAATGATCATTGTCTTCTTTCTAGAGTGAGTTTTATCCCGAGCCTATCCTCTTCTCCAGTAATTAAAATTGTTCTCATCTTGTTTCTTGAATAGCTTAGATTGAATCTCAGTTAGTGATCGGGTGCTCACACAGTTAACGTATCACTAGCATATTTGGGCCATTTTGTGACGTCTGTTTCGATGCTATTGAAATGTTATGTCATTGATATTGCGACGAATATGGAGTCTTTGAAACGTCGATTTATGTGACGTGGAATTTGCGACTAACTTGAACAAACGTCACATAAGCGACAATATAGGGAAACAATGTGAAACCAACATTTCGTCTAAATTGCGACAATAACTTTTATAGCAAAACCATCATATCAATAGAAGTTCTCGTTGCATATGCGACAACAACTTTTCGTTGTTTATATAGCTAGACTGTCGCATCAATAGAAGTTGTCATTGCCTATGCGACGATCATTTTTTGTTTTTTATATAGATAAACTGTCGCATCAATAGAAGTTGTCGTCGCCTATGCGACGACAACTTTTTGTTGTTTATATAGCTAAACCGTCACATCAATGGAAGTTGTCGTCGCCGATGAAACAAATTTTTTTTGTTGTTTATATAAAAAACCATCACATAAATAAAAGTTGTCGTCGTATATGTGATGACAACTTTTCATTGCTTATATAGCAAAATCGTCGCATCAAAAATAGTTGTCATCATATATGCAATGACAACTTCTTGTTCTTTATATTGCAAAACCATCGCATCAATAGAATTGGTCGTCGCATAGGTGATGACCAAAATTTATTTAAAAAAAATTGAAAAATTATTTTGGGCTGCAAGTTTGATATTAATATTAATATTACCATTTTAATATTAATATTACCATAATAGACTTAAGACTAGTCTATTATATGAAATTTCACAATCATTCACATGTTAAATTTCAAAGGCATAACTAAAATGTTTTTCTTTAATAAAGATTATTGGTTTAACATCAATCAAACTCATTCATAGTATCCCTAAGACAAATTCCTCTTACCAGACATCTACAACACCGTGGATGAAAGGTATCTTCACTTTTAAACATGACAATCCTTAGGAACAAGGTTA
>SNQJ01S0003883.1:244045-318216 GCA_010110895.2 Picea sitchensis
TACACATTAATTAACACTAAAAACAAATATAAAAAAATCAACATTTATGTACAGTATGAGATGAAACATATTACATACCTTAGTATCTGTGTCATACAAGTGTTCGACAAATTATTCATAACCTTTAAGTTCACCAACGAAAATGTAGTGGAGAGAATATTTTCTCTTGATCCTTCATAAAGTCGTTTATTTTCCTTTTCTAATAGAGGTTCATCATAAATACCAGCATTTTCCCCATCCTCATTCAGCTGCGAAAACAAATCTTGGATCATTTGATTTGTCCCATCATATTCTTCCATGGGATCATTAACTTGATTTGTCCCATCATATTCTTCCATGAGATCCTCATTTGCTTGGTCATGATGATGTTCCTCAGCTTGTACAACATCATTTCTACTAATACTTGGTGCAATATTCTGCGGAAAGTTAGAGGGAAACTCTAACTTTATAATTACAAACAATCATGCAAAATTAGTGTATACTATAACAAACATTCAAACAATATATATACATATATATAATTTTATATAAAATTGACAAAATAAAAAAAGATAATGAATATATAGCTAATTACCGTGGGACGATATTCATTTGATCCGCCATCAATGTGACCATATTTCCTACAATGTTTTGTAGCTGTTGCTATTAAAATTCTTACGGGACGTCTGAGGCAACATTTTTTACAAGGGAAATAACATATACTATCACCCTTTTCACCCTCTTTACTTTTTTCCCCACCTCTAACAACATTCTGCGACATTTTTCCGCACAAAGATACCCTTTCGGAACCGTTGTTGTTATAGCAAGATTGTCGCAACATATTTAAATCGTCAAATATTTATAAGCCGATTTTAGGTCACCATCGTCGCAATTGCGATGACAGTGACATATATATATATATATATATATATATATTACACCTATTTATTTTAGGTCATTTTCAATGGTAAAGTTTGACTAAATTACTATGGGCAACGTTTGTCGCTTATGCGACGACCAATCTATTGTCGTCGCTTATGCGATGAACATTGACCATTATAGTTCAGTTAAACTGTAGGCATCGATATTGCGACGAATACGGGGTAGATTTAGAAAAAAAGAACTTTTTCTCGTGCATGTTGCGACGAAAGAGTACTTTCGTCGCAGGTGGTCATCGCAAATTTTTCAATATGTAGTACTGTATTATTGTTAGGCCCGTGGTAAATGATCATTATATGCATGCTAGAGTAAGGGTTATCCCGAGCTTAGCCTTTCCCGAGTCGTTAAAATTTTCCTTGTTGTGTTGTCAAGTTGGTTTATACTGGCTTCTTACCTCACATTTATCCTACCTAAGAGAAAATACAAAAGGAGAACATCCAGAATGAAGGAGATACCTTCACAAGAAAACATAAAGCCCATCGATTAATTGGCCGGATCGCAATATCTAGAGAACCATTCCACTCACAAACGTTGCAGATTCTACTTGGGCCTCGGTGGTGGGTTTGGTTCCTACTATTGAAACAAGGAATTTAGGACCCATCAACAGTTCCATGCTAACAATGTGGTTCGTTTTTCAACAACATAAAAAAATGAAGTTAGGTATCTATGCCTACCATAAAATCACAATTTGAAGCCCTTTATTCCCTTAATCCTTAAACTTTCCCCTAAGAAAGTGAGTATAAATGAATTCCTTTGAGAATTAAAACTTTGAAATACATGGGACTTCCTTTGTTGTGCTATCAACAATGTGGGATCAGGGGAAATCATATATCCCCCCTTCTTCAGGAAAAATTGCCCTCAAATATAGTAGGAACTATGCTAGAAGTCAATGATCCAGATTTATGAGTGGAACAAAATAAATAACAGACTGAATACATTAATACAGAGTTACGGAGAACAAAAATAGATATCCAGTGAACAATAACCTTTATTGAATAAATAAAATACGCTGGAACTGTAAAACTGCAGAACTAAAAACACCTTGCTTGAATGGTGGTAGCTATCTTTGAGAAGAGATGTGGCTTCTACATGCATCCATCTAAGAAAAATGATTACAATGAGTCTTCAGAGGCCTTTTTAAAATTACTCATGAATTCGAAAACCCTAGACATTGAAAAACCTAAGACTAGGAGATGAAATGCCAAAAGTTATGTGGGCCCTGATGGGTAAGTTAGTACCTCAACTTCCCGGGGTCGTAACTTTTTCATACAACCTCCATTTTAGGTGTGTAATAGACCGTTGGAAAGGTATTTTCAATAACTACAAATTATTCCATAAAAATCTCACTCCTTCTATAGCTTGACTATGGTAAGCCAAAAAACATTGTTTAGGGCCCCAAAACAGCTCTGGAAGTACAAAAGGATGTACTGACATGAAAAATTCCAAAATAAGCCAGTTGGAAGAGGTGGGAGGCCACCAATATCCACCTGGATGTTGTGTAGGGATTCATGATAGCCCTAGAAGTGTAGAACCTAGAATTACAAAGAAATGTCATCATTACAAAGAAACTTGTTGAACTAAAAACTATCAAAAGGAGCCAATTGGAATAGGTGGGTGGCCACCAATATCCACCTGGATCAATCCTCTCCCCTTAAGAAGCAATGATCTCCATTGCATTGAGTTCCCCCATCAGGTGAGGAAATATTTGTTGAATTTGGCCCTGGGTGATCCATTTGCCTTGGTGTAAGAGATGCCTTGCCTTGACAACCCGATAAAGTTGGATCCTCTATTGGAGAGTTCCATTGACCTGTGTGTCCACTATATGACCAATGGATGCATGTTCCATGCATTTTTGGTTGAGATCTATTGGTTTCAATTGTTCTGCGATCTCTGAGGTGTCCAATAATGGTGCAAAATATGGTCGGAGGAGGTCCACATTGAGAATTGGGTGCAAGCCAATGAAGGGGGGAGTGTGGAGTTCAAAAGCATTATCACCCACAACCTTGGTGATAGTGTAAGGACCATAACAAAGTGGACATAGCTTCCGATGGGGCCCTGTAAGGCATTATTTCTAAAAATGTAACCAAACCTTGTCTCCCACATGAAACTTCTGTGGTACCTTGTGTTGATCATGGCACTTCTTGTACTTAGCATTGGATTTCTAAAAAATATCATGGACTTGTTGGCGGATGTTTTGAATCTACTCAATGAATCTGGTGGCTTTGTTGGCCTCAAACTGAACATGGGAAGATTCTTTCTGTGTGGTTTCAATAGGTAGTGCAACATCAATGGGACCCAAGAGTTGGAATCTTAGCCCCACCTGAAATGGGATATGGTCAGTGGATCTATGGAGAGCCATGTTGTAGTTGTTTTGAACATAGGGAAGACTCTCATCCCATGTACGTGGATTCTTAGAGTTATACATGCGCAAGATGTGCACAATCATTCAATTGGTGACCTTTGTTTGGCCATCGATTTAAGGGTGGAAGGTAGTGGATTTAGTGAGTTTGGTCTCCAATGGTGACCAGAGAATCTACCAAAATGTGCTGAGGAACCTGCTATCCCAATTGGATATGATGGTCTATGGTATCCCAAAATGGACCCACACTCGTTCGAAGAAGAGATCAATAGTATATTCCACTGTGATGCTCTTCTTGTAGGCTGTGAGAATGGCCATCTTTGAAAACCAATCAACCACCACAAATACACAATCATTTCCTTTCTTGGTGGATGTAAGGCCATACATGTAATCCATCGAGATGGATTCCCAAGGCCTCTCGGTAGTAGGAAGAGGGGTGTATAATCCTTGCTTCTTGATGGTTGGCTTGGAAATGGCACAGGTAGTGAAAGATCTGATATACTTGCTGACATCCTGTCAAAGTTTTGGCCAATAAAAATTTTTCTGTAGAACAACCACAATTTTCTCCACGCAAAAATGTCCTGCCATCCAACTGTAGTGAGCCTCCCAAATAATTTTTCCATGCTCGCTTGCAAGAACAAAAAGGTGTCCCATATGGAATAATAGTATGTCTTGAATGTGAAAATTGGTAACATTCATGCATGTAACTAAGAGTTGATAGGTGGTGGTGAAGTCAGGATCTTGTTGATAAAGTTGGGGACACTCAGATGCCTCATTCCCACAAGAATGGATCACAGTGGTGAGTGTAGACATGTGAGGTCGATTGAGGTAGTCAACAACACGATTTGTGTTCCTTGTATTATACTTGATGTTGATATGGAACCGTTGCAAGTATGTGGACCACTTCTAATGGAAGTTGTTCTAGAACTTCCCCTGTGTCTGTATGAACTACAAATTCTTGTGATCAGTGTGGATGATTGTCTCCTTTTCCCAGAATGTAATGTTTCCATTGACAACAGGATTGTACAGTGGAAAACATTTCCTTGTCATAGGTGGGGTATTTCCAGACAATATCTTACAGTGTCTCACTATGGTATGCTATTGGATGACTGTGTTGAGTGAGAACTACACCTACAATGTAATCAAATGCATCAATCTCAATATCAAACGGTTGTTTCATATGTAAGGATAGTACTGGAGCTGAGAACAAGGGATTCTTTAGATCATCAAACGCTCTTTCTTGTGCCTTCGCTTGCACAAAATTTTCCTTGCCACCACCCTTGGTCACTTGGATGAGGGCCCATGCAATATGGGAGAATCCCAACATGAACCTTTGATAGAAGTTGGCAAGTCCCAAGAAGCTCTGAAGCTTGGTTAGTGTGGTCGGGGCTAGCCAATCATAGATGACTTGGATCTTAGCTAGATCCACATGTACCCTATGTTCATCAACAAAGTAGCCCAAGTATTGGACCCTATTCATGACAAAGGAGCATTTTTCCAATTTGGCATATAGCTTGTGCTATCGCAGAGTGCTCAAAACCTAATAAATATGTTGCATGTGCTCCTCCCAAGTTTTGTTGAAGATGAGGATTTCATACAGATATACCACCAAAAAAGATTTGGTGAAGGGTCTCAATACATCATCCATCAACCTCATGAATGTTGTTGGTGCATTTGTTAGGCCAAAGGGCATGACCAACCATTCGAAGAGACCTTATTTAGATTTGAAAATGTCTTCCATATATCATTCAGTTCGATGGGAACCTAGTGGTAGCCAGAATTTAGGTCAATCTTGTTGAAGAACTTCACCCCCTTGAGTTGGTTAAGAAGGTCATCAATTCAGGGAATTGGGTGTTGGTTCCTTACTATGATTTTTTTAATGCTCTGTAATCAATGTAGATTCGCCAAGTCCCATATTTCTTCTACACTGGTACAATCAGACTTCTACAAGGGGAGGAGTTGGGTATGAGGCACCCCTTTTGAAGAAACTCTTGGATATGACACTTTATTTCAGAATTTTCCATTAGCAAGTGATGATAAACTAGTCCATTAGGAAGAGGTGCATCGGGGGTTAGATCAATTCAATGCTTGACTTGGCAGTGCGTCAATACCCCAATGGGTGAGGAAAAGATGTCTCTGTACTCTTCCATGATTCTGTCCACTTGCCTCTGCTGCAAAGAGAGGCTCTTTGTAGAGGTCATGGATGTAACGACGAACTTCTGCTTACTATGAGCATGGATCAAAAAGAAGACAAACTTCCCAGTCTATGAAATGACCTTACTTCATTTCTTAGCAGAGATTAAAGAAACAATGGTAGGCGGCGCTACCTTTTGTATCCTGTACAATTTTCCACCCAAAGTAATAATAACATTGTGGGGTATAGAATCATACACAACATATTGCTTCCACAAATATGGTTGTCCTAAAAGAACATCACAAAATTCAAGGGGAGAAATATCACACAATACATCATCTTTGAAGGGCTTGATGTCATAGGAAAGATGACATTGTTGGTTGACGCAGAGATCTCTTCCTTGGTGAAGCTAGATGATGGTGTAGGGCTACTGGTGTAGTGTCATTGGTAGGTCCAGCCACTTGACTGGAATTTGGTGGTAGAGACAGTGGCGCTGGGTTTGAAATCAATAATATACTTCCCTCCTTATGGATTTGATTCGGAGTCAGAATCTTCCTCTGACTCAGAACCTTTCAGCTCGGCCACCAGTGAGTGCTTGGAGTGAAATTCTTCGGTGTTGTGACAAGGGATTTTATGGTATTCACGCCACTTTCCCATGTCCTTCTTCAACTTCTGATTACCCTTCTTGTCTTGCAGCTTGGACTGGTTTTCCTGAGAATGGCCATATTTTCTTTGTCCCTTGTTTTGTGGGTTGGGCCCACCTTTTCCCTGCTTCGGCTCTGAGGATTTTGCAGATCCAAACTCTCGCCTCTTCTGCTTAAATTTCTTCTTGATATTAACAACATATATATAAGTCGTATCCAATGATGCAATGTCCAAAAAATCCATTTCTGTTTGAATGTATCTATGCAGACATCCACGACATTTGAGCACCATATGTCATTGAGAGTCTTTGATACCCAATTTCATGCAAAGGGTATGGAAAATATTGGTGAAATCTGGTACTTTCTGGTCCCTTTCCTAACACAGGATGGTCCATCTTGTGTACTAGTCCTTGTAGCTTCCAACAAGGTAGTATTGTTCTTTAATGGAATACTTGAAGAAATCCCATGTGGGAGCGACCACAAATATTGCAGATTCACCTATGGCCCTTTGCTCAAAGTAAGTATCCCACCAGTCCTCAACATGGGGGATGACCTTGAGGAGTGAAAAAGTAATCTTTTCCCTATCGAAAAAATTGTGGACCAAAAAATACCCTTCGTGCAGATTCAACCATTTATCTACAACATCTGCATCTATATCTTCTTCAAATAATGGAATATAAAAATTTATGTGTACCTTAAAGGGGGTTGCATGGTCACTTGATGAAGATGCGTCTCGTGTGGGCAGCCACCGAAGAATCTGTGCAAAGTTATCCATCATTTTGTTTATTTTTCATGCAAGAGATTCTTCGTCCTCCATGTGTTTTTTTTGGGCTCGGTGCGGTCAATCTTGCAAAGGATTGACTGGTTTGATTCCCAACTTGTTGTACCCAGATCTTGTCGGGAACATGCACGGAGAAAAATAAATGAAGAGAAGACCGCTATGATACCACTGATCTGGATTTATGAGCGAAACAAAATAAATAATAGACTGAATACAATAACATAGAGATATGGAGAACAAAAACATATATCTAGTCAACAATAACTTCTATTGAATAAATAAAATAGGTTGAAACTGTAAAACTACAGAACTGAAAACAACTTGCTCGAATGGTGGTAGCTATCTCTGAGAAGAGATGTGACTGCTACGCGCATCCATCTAAGCATAATGATTATAATGAGGCTCCAGAGGCCTTTTTAACATTACTCATGAATTCCAAAACTGTAGACATAAAAAAAACTAACCCTAGGAGATGAAACGCCAAAAGTTATGTGGGCCCCGATGGGTAAGTTGGTATCTCAACTTCCCGGGGTCGTAACTTTTGCATACGACCTCTGTTTTAGGCGTGTGATAGCATGTTGGAAAGGTATTTTCGAGAAATACACATTACCCATCAAACTCTAACTCCATCTATAGTTTGACTGTGGCAATCCAAAAAAACATTGTTTAGGGCCCCGAAACGGCCATGGAAGTACAAAAAGATGTATTGACATGAAAACTTCCAAAATAATCCACTTGGAATAGGTGGGCGGCCACCAATATCTACCTTGATGTTGTGTAGGGATTTAGGATAGCCCCAGAAGTGTAGAACCCACAATTACAAAGAAATGTCATCATTACAGAGAAACATGCTGAACTAAAAATTGTCAAAAGGAGTCAGTTGGAATAGGTGGGTGGCCACCAATATCCACCTGGATCAGTCCAAGTGTAACATCCCCATTTATAATCCATGTTTTAGTAATGTATAATTAAATACGATGTACGTTCGTAGGCCCAAATATGTAATTTGTAAACATTGTATATGATTGTAATAATAAAATAAATGTGATGTTGGTTGTGGGAGGACACAAACATATTAATTGGGGGCTAAGTTTCCACAAGAGAGGGCAATTTTTAGGAATTTCTAAGAAATGGTTCCAAGAGGGGGGGATTATTCATGGGTATTAATTCCAACCCACTTTCCTAAAATTAATACTTTGAATGAACCTTCCAATTTCCTTTTGAGTGTATGAGGGCCCAATCATTAAACACATGTAAGAGGGGATAGTGGGAAAATTTACATCCCATAGTTATGAGAGCATGGGGGCTAAGTACAATCAATTTTGGGGAATGTGAGTAAACTCTCATGGGTAAAAGAGAAATTTGAGTGGCCATTGTGATTTGTTTTTGGAGTAGCAAGGGAGTGGAGAGCATTGGAGCTTGAGGGCAGCTATAGTAAGTGTTATGGGTAGCTCATTGGATATCTTGTTGCATGAATATGGAGGTTGTTAGTCCTGTAGAGAGGGGGATTTCTGTGTGAAATATTTTCCCTTGAACAATGGGTTGTTTTGTTAGTTTTCTTGGGGCTACTAGCATCCCTAGAGTCCCCAACAATAGAGATTCCTATCCAACCTTGTGTTGGAGACTTGGAAGGAAGTGGGAATTCCTGAGGTACTGTTTGCAATGAAGGGGGGTCCCAATTCCCTAGGTTTCATAGGTTGAGGGGAAGAGAGATTGAGGATTGGGATAACTATTAGAAAACTAGTTGGTTATGAGAGTCAATTGGGATGTGTGAGAGACACCCTCTTTTAAGGAATACTAGCCCCAACTCAGGGGTGATTTGTTGCTAGGATTTGGAGCAACAAATCTATGATTGGATGGAAATTTTGTCCCCCATAGACGGTTGCTCATTATTGTTAAAAGATAAGTTATTTTTTTATCTTTGTTTATCAATTATATTCATGGGTTTTTAGTTTTGTGCACGAACATTGAGTTTTTAGCAAAAGTATATTCTATTTTGAGAATGATACATTGGTTGCATTCATGTTTTTAATAGTTCTATTAGAAGCATGCACATTTTAAGCAGGTTTCACTGCATTTAAATTAATAGGTATCGAATATTTTTTTTATGTTACGTAGTGGGGTCACAACACAAAGTTCCACCTCTGTGATGGGAACTTTTCCCATGGGAGTTTTGGCCAATTTTAAGATGACCTAGATCATTGGATTTTAAAAAAATGATCAAAACATGTGGAACTTTGACTCACCATAAAAAAAGAGGCTTGTTGAAAATGGGATGATTTGAGTGCCCTGTAGTCGATGCCACTATTAGCTTGATGTTGGGAACCTCCATGCATTATTTTGAAGTATCTTAATTTTCAAAACTTTGAGTATGCTCAAGAGTATATTACTCTTCAAAACTTATCGTACAAAGAAATCCTTCAACCATTAGGACTGCAAAATGAAAAAGGGGCATTCAAGTATTCTAGGAAGTTTGTCTTCCCAAGCCCCAAGTACAACCTATGGTCATTGGAGTTGAAAAATATGAACAAATTCAGAGTGTTTGACTTTCCCAAGCCCCAAGATAGAAGTAAAGGATCCTTTCACTCATTGGAAATATAAAATATGAAGGACCTTAACTACAAATAATTTGGCTTACCACTCGAACCCCCAATGCCCATTATAAAATGAATTAAATTAATTTGTTCAATGAGGCTAGTAGTTATTTTGTTTTCTTAGTTTATTTTGGTCATTGATCGTTGGTGTAGGTGATTCCTAAACATGTGTAAATCATTAACTATATGTAACTAATGTTTTTAAACATGGGAATCAATAGTTCATTAGAATGATCTGGGCTAGGCCTGGGATCAAATCAATTTGCTGCCACTATAACCTAAGAGTATGTCCAACAATTTGCAAGCTAGATATACCAATAAATTGTGACTTAACAAGGGTCGAGAAATCCCGAGGTGCACCAGAGTGAAACTCTATCCTAGGGGCCATCTACCCTTCAATCCTTATCACAATGATCCAACATGTCACTTAGAGGGAATTGAACTTGGGTGGGGAGGAGAACAACTAGATCTCCCAACCACCCAAGCTAAACCCTTAAGTAGCAATTATACAACAGATCTTAAATATGTGTAGGTCATTCCTAAATATGTGTGTAGGTCATTAACTACAATTAAACACATCTTAAATATGTATGTATCTCATTTCTAATCAAACATAACAAATAAAATAAAAAAGGTATTTTATCTTTTAAAGATAGTCTTCGTGGAGGCATATTTGGAAACTCTATTGATGGCTTATTAATTGAAGTTTAATTGTTTTCTATTTGCACTTTAGAGTAAAGTTGATCACACATAATTAAATGGATGTAAACTCAAGTATCATTTAAATAATGTATAGAGAGACATATAGAAGACATATCATCTACTTACATATTGGTGTGATAATTCTTTCTCTTATCAAGGGTCTTGCTATAATCGTCTTGTGCATTTAAGTGATAAATTAATTAAATATAGGAATGACAATTTTTTGGCCCCTTGATACACCTCAAAGCATCCACTTCATTATGTTTGTTATCTTTATTATTGTGGCAATGTTCATTACCATTTCAATGATTTGGTTCTATCTAGAAGTGGAGGAACATGAACAATGGTGGAGGCATCAACTTTAGGATCTCAAACTAATGATAAAGGAGAGAATGACTCCCTATTTTACATCATTACCATACACAACAAACTGACATGATAGAGTAAAGAGAAGCTAGGTAAAATCTATGATGTCAACTCCTTCAATGATTACAAAGACTATTGATTAAGCACATTACAAGATTTTTCTTAGGGTGGAGAGGTTCTTAATAGAGTTAAGCCTGACATTGTTAAGGGGGTCCCTTGTCCCACATAAAAGGGGGTCTCATACATCAATTTGGTATTTGTCTTAACCCATGGTTCTTTAAACATCAATATTATGTTCGAGTGACCTAATTTATCAAATGGAAAGTTGTTTGGGTGATGAAAACTAAAACCACAAAAGTTGTTATTTCCTTTGTTAATATCTCCAATGCAAATAACAATACATGTTTCTAGAATAAGCAATTTTGTTTTGGCTTGATCACTAATAACATGGTGGGTCATGAATTTATTCCAAAGTGCTTTCAATGTAGGTGTTTCCTTCTCATTAAATTATGTGATAAGCATAGAAATTCACTGTTTTGGGTAGATATTCCTTTTTATATAAAAAATGAACAATCGACCAGATTGAATTGATTGTTGTTCTCAATGTTTTGTTTAATTCAGATTGGATGAATTTTGATCTACACTAGAAATAGAAATATCCCTTTTCTATAATTTTCACTCTCAGCTAGTGGATAAAAGAGATCAACCATGAAGAGCATTTGTTTGTTCGTTGCAAGAAATATTATTTCGTCTCTTCATAGACTTTGGAGTATCTTTCATTTCCGTGTTTATTAAGACCCTCCTTAATAAACATCTGTCATCCTATTAGATCTTTGTGGTTTTAGATGATGTAGATCATGTGGATCAGGTTGATGCACTTGTTAATTACATCTAGATATAAGAATATTCTCACAAGCTCAGGAGTTGAAAACTCATCCATTTATAAGCTAACTGTTGGGCTCCAGATTTATAACATTTTCTTGCTAGTTCTTGAAGATATTGTTTACTCTCCTGAAGTCTTTTGTTAAGAAAATGGCATTCTTTCTGTGCTATTCATATTCTGTTACACATATATGTTCCGTTGTATACAGGAATCATGAAGTGCTTCCAAAACCACAAATGAGTGAAGAATTCAACTATAAATGCAACAATAATCCTCTTCTGCGGAGAATATCTGAACTTTGCAAAAATGCAAGGTGTTGGATTGTAGTGGATAATACTTATAAGTATTTTATGTATGATGGGTTGAAATATACTTGTAGAGGCTCCACAAATTATCAATGTATTCTCTTTTTCTAAAGCTTATGGTATGATGGGTTGGCGAATTGGATATATAGCATATCCTTTTAAAGTCAAGGGCCCTGGAGCACAACTGCTCAAAACACAGGATAATATCCCAATATGTGCTTCAATCATTGGACAAAAGCTTGCTCTGTATTCACTGGAGCTTGGCCTTGAATGGGTGAAGGAAAGGGTTCAAAACTTAAACAAAGATATAATATTGGATGCACTGTCACCTCTTGGTGCAAATGCTGTAAAGGGCGGGCAAGGAGCAATTTATCTCTGGGCAAAGTTACCAAGTGGTGCTTCTAATGATGTTGAAGTTGTTAAATGGCTTGCAAAAAGACACGGGGTTATTGTTATCCCTGGTAGTGCTAGTGGAGGACCAGGGTATGTTCGTGTTTCATTTGGTCCAAGGGAATGCTTTCTTCTTAATTTTCCAGGTAGAAAGATCTCGACAATATTATTCAAGATGTGCAAATTGTTAAGGTCATCATTTACTTCAGTTTCTGGGGTTATTGTGCAATATGCAAAATGCCAGCCATTATAAATACCAAGATAAGTTTGACTATGAATAGCTAAACAGAGTGCTCTGCGATTTGAGGAGGAATCACTATAGCTGGACCTTTCCTTGACATAATAGTTGGCGCCCTATGCCACTTCATAAATCCGTGCATGTATAACGCAGGGGGGAAAACTGTTTGTTAAGCATGATGATACTAAATCGAAACATGTGTGATGGAATTTGAATCGTTGGTTCTCAATGAGCACTCAATAGCTGGCATCAAGCATTTAAATTCGTGCATGTATAATGCAAGGAAGAAAATCGTGGAACGATTGACTGTGTAAAACGTGTCTCAAAACGTGTCTCATTCTCCGGTGATACTCTTAAAACCATTTTGTAACTCCTTGTTTATCTAGGGCACAAATCCATGAATTGCCGGGGGGGGATCTGAAACATTATATACAGAGCTGCTATGCTCGAGAAGAAAAGATAGACAGAGAATAGACTAGATAGGAGAATAGAACAGAGATCAAATCTCCAAGCATTTGTATTGTTCTTATTTTCAATAAAGTAGTTAAGAGTTCCATTAATTCGACTTCTGTTATTTGCAAGTTTATTGTGAGTTATTTATTTTCCAGTATGCGTTGATTTAGAGAACAGTCTGTTGACAAAGAAGGCAGGGCCCCCTTCAATGGAAACAAAGCTGTGTATATTGCATTTACAGTAGACTCCATCTCCAGATTTGAACATCATCTTTCAGCAAAGATTTGATTCCAATCTACATTGTCGTTTTATCATTGGTTTAATAGAACAGAAGTAGCATTTCATTGGATTGCAATAGAGAGTTTCATTATAAAATAGAAGGTTGCTGAGTTGTGTGGAGTAATAAGTAGCAAAAACTTAATTGCTTTCAGTCATCAGTGTGCAGTAGACTTTTTACATGTATATGATCACTTTTAATTGATATAGAATAGTTTTATGAAGTTAGTACAGAGTAGTACTGAGTAGTGCAGAACAAGTTCAAAACAAAGTAGAGTACAGTAGCTTCTTCCAGCAAGTTTCTTTTAGCAGTTCAGAGATTAGTTTGACATTCTTTAAACCCCCTCTTCAACCCTGCATTTCCTGTGCTGGTTCCTCTAAGTTTACCTTCCCGGGTTGACAATTAAATGTTGATTCATATGATATATATTCAACTCAACACTAACTAGGCTTAATGAACAACACTCCATACAGCTCTGCTACTCCCATGCCTTCAAGAATCCCTACCCACTCTCACAATTTGAATCTTTTGTAAATATATTCCTAGATGCCTGTTCTATCTTTGAAAGTGTTTGGGGCACTTCTTTGTGGAAAAAATGACCCATCTTATTGGGAATACCAATTGGACAAACTTCGACAGATACTTCCCACTGACATAAAGCGGAGACTTTAGATTAGTATCGAGCCACTCGATGTGGAGGAACGGGAGATATTCTTAGATATTGCCTGTTTTTTCACAGGAGAAAACATGGATATGGCCATCAAAATATGGGATGGGTCACACTGGAAAGGGTTTCAAAATCTTGAAGACAATGAGAATGTGATACATATGCATGATCACCTTCGAGATTTGGGGAGAGATCTCACGAAAGCTCCAGGATTGGTGTGGGGGACAGAGAACATTGATGATTTGTTGCAGCCATCCCCTGGAAGTGCTCAATCATTAAACCTGTATAAATGACTGAATTCAAAATCTGTGTACAATTTTTAATTCTTCATCTTTCCTCAAGAGTGAATAGGTAATAACCGAAGTGCGGGGAATTAGGACGGTTCGGTATACAAATGGGCTCTCATAAATGGCATGGTATCGTGGTATATTGCAAGTTACTTAAAGTGAATATGGTCTCGGATGTGCTTTCTTTTGACTGTTCATTGAACTGGGTACACATTTCCATCAATGCTATGACAAATCTTGAAGGTTCATTGTTCTCATTCAATTCGAAGGTAAATACCTTCTTTTGTACCAGTGGTAGCTTCTCCTAGATCTTCATTACTGTCTGGGATGTAATTTGGTGTTGCAAACTAGGTTCTAGCAACAACTCGTTGATCTTGAGCAAATCAATCTGGTTCATCTATTCGATGATAGATTGTATACTTTCCTTAATCTTTCTAGAGCTTTGTTTATTATTTTCTATGTCAATTTGCTCGAGTGTCTCAGAGATATCGTTACCTTTGAATTCAACCAATGTTGTCTCTACAACAGACAAGGTATTCAAACAAGCCTCCTTTGCCTCCCTAACAAGTTTCTTGCTTTCTTGTAGGTTTGTCTCCCAAACTTTCAAGGCCATTTCATATTTCACCTGTTTGGATTGTGAGAAAGGGGCAAGACCATGAATATTGGCTTTCTGCCTGCATAAAATGAATTCCTAAAATTTGGATCTGGCCATATAGGCATCGTTTTCTTTCTCATAAATACTTTTCAAAGAATTATTTATTTCCTTATAGTATTTCTGAATAGTATCCATTTTTTGATACAGATCCTGATTGACAGCTTCCAACTTTTCATTGATTTCAGATGCTTGTTTTTGGAATGAAGTATTATCTGTGTTTTTCTTTTCTAGTGAAGCTATTTTGGACTCCAACTGTTGTATTGAATTGTCTCGCTCAACAATTATGGAATTGCTATTCTGGACAGTCATCTCCAGTTTTTCCTATAGTTGTTTCATCTGTTGTTTATAAGCTAACCTGATTTGTTGTATGTCATAATTCATTTCTCTCTTGATAACTTGTTCTGTGCTCTTCATTTCATTCTGCAACTGATCAACCAAGAGAGACTTTTCTTGCAGTTTCTTTGAAATATTTCCCACTGACCATTGGTTGGCAGTGGAAAATACTCCTAGTGAATCGACAACCTCTTTTGCAAGTTCAGAATCATTTTTTCCATGTCCATCGTATACTATTTTGTGTTTCTTGGTGGTCACTCCTCCCTTCTAGTGAGATTCTTTTGTGATGATAACTTTCCTTTTCTTATTTAAAAAGAAACTGGATGGGGGCATCTCTTCAGGTGAGATGGGAGTGAGTTCGTCTAGATGGATGACTTCGGAACTGGGAACGTCAAAACTGGTTGATATAGGAGTTACTGAGGGAATAGGGGAAATAATTGCAGTAGACTTTTCTGCACTAGTAAGACTAGGAATAATAGTGGTAGTAACTGGTGATGAAGGGGGAGAACCATGATCATCTTTCATGAAGACTTTAATGGAAGCTAATAACTCTTGATCATTTAGGCTTGGCATTGATGCTTTTATATGTTTAAATAATGCATCTCTATTGTTCAATACTTGTTCTATTTTTTCGTCAGTGGAGCTACTTCGTTGGGGTTTTGTGGATGTAGTTTCATGTGAAGATGGAATGGGCTTTGAATCTCCTTGAAAAATACTAGGAAAGTTGTTCCTTCTGTGGTTTTGAAAGGTCAGGAAAGCAACCTATTGGTCAGGAGGAAGAGACTGAAATCTATTTCTGACTTCTTCATATGATCTAGCTCCTCGGAAAACATTTGCGTAAGGGGAGTCTTCGTGTATATATATTTTCATGTTGAATTGGGCCAAATGATTCTCTACTATTTTGTAAGGATCATGTTTTTTAAACTCAATGTCAACTAATTTGACAACTTCCAAGGCTGCAGCCTCGACTTTTGAATGACAAAAATCTAACAATGTAAACATGCCAACTTGTATGAGAAAAAAAGGCCATACCTTTTTTTGAGACACTTTCAAGTCTTTGGTGATTCCTCCTACAACTGTTTGTTATGCCACCTCTCCACAGACCAACCTATCAGGAAAGAATCTTGGAAGGGCATGGGGAGGAACAAAGTAGCCAAACACTCTGTTGTAAGAGAAGTTTTGTTCATTGTACCAGTCCGCAATCGTGCCTAATTTCCCCACAATGTTCTCTGAAATCCTGGGTGGAGGGTGACCATAGATATCTATATGAATCGGCACCACTACATTGTGATATACCTCATAAAAGAAATTTTTAGTTTTTCCTCCCATAGTTTGGAGTGATAGAAATGTATAGGTTCAGAACTAGTCGGGGTCCAGCTCCAGTTCATCATGGAAAATGGAGTCATGAAGAAAATGGCATCCATGATGTAGGCATACATGTAAAAAGGAGCATGATGGCCTGTTGATTTCAATGATTTGTACTCGGAAACCTCCCTAGCCAGGTTATTTGACAATATTTTGGCCCAGTTGAAAGTATAGCCTTCGGTCACTTCATTGATTATAGACACCCATTCAACTGTGAAATGTGTCAAGTTTTTCTTTCTAAATAGTTGGCAGAGCATCATGGCAATGTATAAATAATGAGCATCTATGGATGTTGTGGAATATACACCATGGATGTCGGATTTAAACTTGGATGGATTTCCCCACCAGGTCTTGATTATGTCATGGCCACTTCTGCCATATTGAGTGCATTCTTTCCTTTCAAAATCTAGAATAAACGTTGCATTATATGTGTATTTGGGTGCGAAAGATAGTTTATACATTACTTGTATGTCCTCCAGACGAAAGGAGCCAACATAGGTGTTCTGGTAACTGATAATGCTTCTCGTTTGAATATCAACATGCTCCATAGCCCAACTTATCGTGTCATTTTAGGGTATTATCATTGGTCGAGCAACAATCTTGTGCAGTTCAGACTAAGCTACCAACCTGAGCTTGGATGAGAATGACTCATCTTCTTCTTCCATTGAATCATCTGGACAGAAATAAATCTCATGTTCCAATATATCATAGACCTATTTCCAAGAATTTATGGTGTCTGTAATTCACGAAGTGGTGTCGAAAAGAATCTTTGTGTTTAGGTTGGAATCATCTACTGGTGCATCTTGCTTCTTCCCTGGTTTGCGCGGCGCCATAATTCTCAGAGAAATTAAATTAAGCTTACTATGATAAGAGTAGCCTCTAAGATCTCAATTACTGAATGGAAAACTCTAATTGCAAATGGTAGAATGACTTGAGATTCAAAATGTGTTTATTCATAGACTCTATCAATCTTTGAATTGATCTACTAACAAGGTGATTATTAAAAACATATGGAATTTATTAACTGGCGATTTCGAAAATATTTAACCTTAGCAAGTTATAAATTCCATTAATACTTTGGTGGTTTGGTATTTGCAGGCTTTGAATGTAAGACAAGACAAATTTGTGGAAAGTGGAATTGCGGGAGAAACTAATCATTAACTAATAACTTTTATCTTTTAATTAATCATGCTTCAAAAATCCTTTAGCGTTAAGTACTTCAGAACTTCGGTATTTGGGGGTTTTAAATGAAGAATGATAGAAATCCTCTGAAGGAGGAATTCTCGGAGTAAACATTTGAACCATTATAGGTATTTCGAGGCCTCAGAACCCTAGAGTTTCGAAACCCTGGGCGGTCCAGAAAACATTCTTTGTATTATTTTCCAAAGGGAAATCTCCCGGAGTGACGTGGCAGTCATGACATGATTTCTAATGACGTGTCAAGAAATATGGACAACATGTCTCACCTAAAAATGTGCGAATAAGCTGACACGAATGTTTAAAACAAGTGCCAGGTGCCAGCCCAAGAAAAAAATTAATGACACGTGTGCTATAACTCATTTGTAGACCCTTGTAAAGATTATCACAAGGAACTGTTTTCGAGAGTTCGAAACTTTGTAGATTCAGGGTTTTTGTTGTTTAGATTCCTTGAAACTACCGAAACATGAAGTTCGAAGTGATCATTGAAGGTTTTATTTTCAAATTCGGGCAGGAATATAATGCGGAGAACACAAGAGTCGTTTGATCAAATTTAATGGAATTCATCAACGAATGATATTGTAAGTTCCTTATTAATATTAATACATAACGATCATGGATTTGTTTAATTGAAAATCAATTCCCTAAGTTTTCTTTGGTGAATTTTTATTTCTAAGAGGTAAAAACAAAAGATTTTAAAATGCAAAAGTTTAAAATCCTAAAGTGTTCTAACAGCTTCAATTATCTTACAAGATGAAGAAGATACTCTAAGATTGGGCAGTTTGGGTGTCATCCTTAGACATACCAGTCAACTGTCCATTTAGGTTACAAAGAATCATTTTTACAAGATCAGGTCCAAATGTGGAAATGGTGATGGAAGATGATTTAGAAAATCCAAAGTCCAACATAAAACTAACACCTATATGTGGGTTTATATCAACAACACCTGGGCATTTGGAGTTTCAAAATCATGCAGGTTTTAAGAATAAGGACAAGTGGCAACTTGCGAAGCCCCAAATAGCTGAAGTGTTGCAGATCCGAATGCGCGAAGTGCCACGTCAGTTTGGGCTTGTACCACTACGGGATTTTTCAATCCAGAACAGATTGAAATTGTCGAATGTCGAAGAGCCAGAGTCAAGAACTCCCAAGATACTTAATGAAAAGGAACATTAATCTTGGGTTAGTTGGAAATAAACATGGTTAATGACTCTGGGCCCATACCATGCGAGAGTTATAAAAACTCTACATAGAGAAACTCTCGAAGGGCGAAGTGCCAGAGGCACATGGCAACCATGCACAAAAGAACAAGAGGCAACTTGTGAAGCCTCAAATAGCTTAAGCGTCGCAGATCTGAATGCATGAAGTGACACGTCAATTCGAGCCTGTACCACTCCCAAAGTTTTCAATGCAGAACAGGTCGAAATCGTTGAACGCCGAAGAGATGGAGTCAAGAACTACCAAGATACTTAAGGATAAGATACATTAATATTGGGTTAATTGGAAATAAACATGGTTAATGACTCTAGGCCCGTACTAGTCTGAGAGTTATACAAACTCTGCATAGAGAAACTCCCAAAGGGTGAAGTGCGAGAGGCACGTGGCAGCCATTCGTGAAGGACATGTGGCATCAACTAGTAAAGACATGTGACATCATGTGACGCGAGGCGGGCACATCAGTTGGGGCCCATATTACTCTTGGAGTTATACAAGCCCCGCATCCAGAAACCTTCGTAGCCATAAGCACCTGAGAGAGGTGGGATCAATCTGTTGCCAACACATGTCAAAAAACTATCACAAATACATGGAATCCATAGCCAGGGGATGTGGAGCTCATATAGACCATGAAATGTTGTACTCGTTTAAAGAATATTTTGTGTTCATCATCTGTATTGTTTCAATCAACATGTGGCATGGATTCTTTATGTGACACATCATCCTTTTGACGTGTCCTATAACACATTTGTATACCCTTGTAAATATTATTGCAAGGAACTGTCTTCAGGAGTTCAGAACTTTGTAGATTCGAGGTTTTTGTTGTTTATATTCCTTGAAACTCCCGAAACGCGAAGTCTGAAGTGATTGTTGAAGGTTTTCTTTTAAAATTCAGGCAGGTTTATAATGCAAAGAACACTAGAACCGTTTGATCAAATTTAATGGAATTCATTAACGGATGATATTGTAAGCGCCTTATTAATATTAATACATAAAGATCATGGATTTATTTAATTGAAAAGCAATTCCCTAACTTTCTTTGGTGAATTTTTATTTTTAAGAGGTAAACCAAAAGATTTTAAAATTCAAAAATTTAAAATCCTAAAGTGTTCTAACAACTTCAATTATCTTACAAGATGAAGAAGATACTCTAAGATTGGGCAGTCTGGGTGTCATCCTTAGACATATCAGTAAACTGTCCATTTAGGTTACAAAGAATCATTTTTACAAGATGAGGACCATATGTAGAAATGGTGATGGAAGATGATTTGGAAAATCCAAAGTCCATCATAAAACTAACACCTATATGTGGGTTTAGATCAATGACACCTATGCATTCGTAGTTTCAAAATCGCGTAGGTTTTAAGAATAAGAAAAATTGGCAACTTGCGAATCCACAAATATCCAAAGTGCCACAAATATGAATGCATGAAGTGCCACGTTAGTTCGGGCCTGTACCACTTCGAGAGTTTTCAATCCATAACAGATCAAAATCGTTGATCGTAGAAGAGTCAGAGTCAAGAACTCTCGAGATACTTAATGAAAAGATATATTAATATTATGTTAATTGGAAATAAACATGGCTAATGACTCCGGGCCTGTACCAGTCTGGGAGTTATAGAAACTCTACATAGATAAACTCTCGAAGGGCGAAGTGGCAGAGGCACGTGGTAGTCATGCGCGAAAGAACAAGCAACAACTTGCGAAGCCCCAAATAGTCAAAATGTCGCAGATCTGAATGCGTGAAGTGCCACGTCACTTCGAGCCTGTACCACTCCGGGAGTTTTCAATGCAGAATAGGTCAAAATCACCAAACGTCGAAGAGCCAGAGTCAAGAACTCCCAAGATACTTAATGATAAGATACATTAATCTTGGGTTAATTGGAAATAAACATGGTTAATGACTCTATCCCGTACCAGTCTGGGAGTTATACAAACTCTGCATAGAGAAAATATCGAAGGGCGAAGTGCGAGAGGCACGTGGCAACAATCCGAGAAGGACACATGGCATCAACCAGTAAATACACGTGACATCATGTGACATGAGGCAACCATATCAGTCCGGACCCATATTACTCTGGGAGTTATACAAGCCCCACATCTAGAAACCTTTGTAGCCCTAAGCACCTGAGAGACGTGGCATCAATCTGTTGTCGACACGTGTCAGAAAACTGTCGCAAATACGTGCATGGATGATTTTAGGGGCTAAATTTTTCTCATGGTCTAATTTTCCATGGTTTTTCCCAAAACAAGATTCATTATCCTAAAAATTGTTCGCCCAAATTCTATAGGATAAAATTATTTTACCTTAAAAATCACCAAAATTTTATACAAACTATATAAAATCCTTTGAAATTTGAATATTTTTACAAAAATATCATGAAACATTTTATAGTTGCCATATGAAGGATTAGTAAGATTCGCTAAGATTTCTACATTTTAAAATAAATATCCATCCTTAAAATCATCCCTGAATACGTGGTGTCCATAGCTAGGGGACGTGGTGCTCATATAAACCATGAAATATGGAACTCGTTTAAAGAATATTTGGTGTTCGTCATCTGTATTGTTTCAATCGACACATGGCACATATTCTTTATGTGACACGTCATCCTTTTGATGTGTCCTATAACTCATTTGTAGACCCTTGTAAAGATTATTTTAAGGAACTGTCTTTGGGAGTTCAAAACTTTGTAGATTCGGGGTTTTTGTTGTTTAGATGCCTTGAAACTCCTGAAACATGAAGTTCGACATGACTGTTGAAGGTTTTCTTTTAAAATTCGGGCAGGTTTATAATGCAGAGAACACAAGAGTCATTTGATCAAATTTAATGGAATTCATCAATGGATGATATTGTAAGCTCCTTAGTAATATTAATACATAATGATCATGGATTTATTTAATTGAAAAGCAATTCCCTAACTTTTTTTGTTGAATTTTTATTTTTAAGAGGTAAAAATAGAGGATTTTGAAATTCAAAAGTTTAAAATCCTAAAGTGTTTTAACAGCTTCAATTATCTTACAAGTTGAAGAAGATACTCTAATATTGGGCAGTCTGGGTGCCATCCTTAGAAATACCAGTCAACTGTCTGGATTTAGGTTACAAATAATCATTTTTACAAGATGAGGTCCAGATGTGGCAATGTTCATGACATCAACGATGTAGGGTATCAGCTCAACAACGTGGAAAAATCATAAAAAGAGATGACTAACAAAATCGATAAATTATTAGAAAGTGAAAGAAAAAATGAAAAGTTGATACAACAAGGGAAAAGATTATTGGAACTCTTCAAAAGTCGATGGGACGAATAACTACGTAAACAAGATAACGGTAAAAATGAAAAAACGAGAAGACTTGATGAACATATCGAAATAACTGAGCAATTAACTGAATGGATAGATGCATTATATGAAGATTCCCTGACTTATCGAAAACCACAACAAAGTATGAAATCACAAAATTTACAATATCAAGGACACCAGGAAATACCAGAGATAATTTTTTCAAGAAATATGCACAAATTTCAAGACAGATATTACCAGAAGTTTAAAAAGGAGTTACTGAAATATGATGGAAAATACCATAGAGGAGTTGTCATCTAGATCAAAAAAATGGATGGTATTTTTGAATCAAACCCCCTGCTAGGAAAATGCGAGAAAGTAATGACAACCTCTAACAGTTTAGAAGGAGAAGCTTATGACTAGTACCTATGGTGGTCCAGAAAATGTGATGCTCGCTCCTTCCATTGGCTAAAGTTCACAACTTCTCTATTAAAAGGGTTCCATGATGAAGAGGATGAAGAGGATGATGACCTATATAACAATTTAGTGCATCTTAAATAGAAGGGAAGTGTAAACGACTGTACACACGAGTGGAGGTGCTGGCAACAAGGCAAAGTGGATTCACTAATGAAAAATTGTTAAAGATGTATATTTGTGGGTTAAAAGACTACATCTGTAGTGAAATTAAACTATGGAATCCTAAAACAATCGAATATTATAGACATGCAACAAGGATAGTTGAACAAAAAAACAAGTTCATTAAACCGTTGTTTACAAGTCCAGACAGGCCAAATAAATACTTAAATGACAAATTAAAAAAAAAAAACTCTACAAATAGATCTAACAAGTATATACCACCTCCTTTAAGGGAAAGTGAAAGTGGACAACAAGACCCATATAAGAGATGGTAAAACATATGTAGAAATTATGGATACAAATGGTCTCCACGACATAAATGCAACAACAAAAACCTATATACTTGTGAAGCAAAGAACGAATCAGACATGTCTGACATCGTAAAAATGACCTATTTCCAAGCCTTATATGGTTATGAACCACCCAAATGGAAGGAGTTTGCATTGATTGACACTAAGGTCCCAGCAGTAAAGAATCAACTAGAGGAAGAACAAAAAATCATAAAAATATTGAAAGAAAACCTAGCCACATCTCATAATCGAATGAAACAACAAGTAGACCAATGTAGCTTAGAAAGAGAGTTTGAAGAAGGCAATTGGGTGTTTGTAAGACTCCAACCCTACAAACAATTATCCCTTAAGCAACAAGGGAGCAATAAATTAGCTCAAAAATTGTATGGACCCTTTAGAATTAACAAAAAAATTAGTAAAGTAGCTTATGGATTGGAATTACTAGATAATTGTTGCATCCATAACGTCTTCCATGTCTTATGTCTTAAGAAGTTGCCTAGGAAAGCTAAACTAGTTCAAATAGAAATCCCTAAATTTGATGATGAAGGGAGAATTATTTTAGAACCATAAGGTATCCTTTCCACCAAAAAAAAGTTGTTACATTCTAGAACCATTAAGGAATATCTCGTCAAATGGAAAAACCTTCCAGAAGAAGATTCATCATGGGAATCAGAATGTTTTCTACAACAATACCTGTCACTATCCTTGCTTTGAGGAAAAAGAAAATCTTAAGGGGAGGGAAACGTTACGAACATAATAATAATAATTTAATCAAATAATCAAGAGGCATGTACCTATTCATCAAGAGGCACATCCCTCCTCACCTCATGACCAATCAATGTTATATAGTAAACAGTCACGAGGGTAATTGAATCATCATATTTTATTCATTTATCAATCATTACTTAAATAAGAAATATTATGTCTCTAAGTAAATAACAACATACCTATTACAAGCATCCAGCTAGTTTGCTATAGCCATTTCCCATTCCTGAGTGGAAATGGGAAGTGATGAAAATTGATTTCATCACCAAGCTACCTACGACAATGAAACAACATGATTCCATCATGGTGGTGGTGGATAAGCTCACTAAAGTTGTTCATTTTATTCCAGAGAAGTTAAATCACAATGAAACAAGAATTACAAAGATTTATGTGAGAGAAATTGCCAATATACATGGTGTACGTAAGGTAATTGTTTCTGAGAGAGATCCCAAATTTACATCAAAATTTTGGAAGGGGTTATTCAAAGGATTTTAGACAAATCTAAACTTTAGCACAACATATCAACCTGATTTAGACGGGAAAATAGAGAGGGTCAATCAAGGGATTGATGATATGCTAATGATGTATGTGATGGATAAACCATGAAAGTGGGAAGATTATATACACTTAGTTGAGTTTGCATATAATAATGGGTATTAGGCATCTTTAAAGAGGATCCCATTTGAGGCATTATATGGTAGAAAGTGCAATGTGTCGGTGAGATGGGACAACCTAGCAAACAGAGAAATGGTTGGGACATAATTTCTCAATGAAATCGAAGAACACATGGTGAAGATAAAGCAGAATTTAAAGGATTATCAAGACCTGAATAAAATCTATGCAGATAAGGGTATAAATCACAAAGAGTTTAAATTGGGTGACCACGTTTTCTTAAAATTAAAATCCAAGAGAAGTGCCCTAAAATTGGGAAACTATTCAAAGCTAGCAGTGAGATTTTATGGACCCTTTGAGATCCTGGAGAGGATTGGTCATTTTGCATACATGCTTGTACTACCTGCATCCATGTGTCTTTTCTTAAAAAGTATGTTCCTGATGCTAATCATGTAATTGATTGAATTGTGATTCAGGTGGAGCAAGAAGGCGACTTCCAAGTTCAATCGGTATGCATATTGGATCGAAAAGTCAAGCTTCTACGAAATCGAGCAATAGGGCTAGTAAATGTCCAGTGGACCTATTACGATCTTAAAGATGCAACCCAGGAGGATGAAGATGCCATGTGGGAAGTACCCGTATTGTTTTGAAGATTTTTAAAGATTTTGGATTGTACATGTGTATATAATGCACCGATGATAGCACATAAATAAGGGGGAGGAGAACATAATACCCCTAGGCCAAAGGGGCCAAATTTCCTTTGTATATATGTTTTGAGGCTAGATTACCTATGTGATTATTAGGCTAAAGAGCCTAGATTCAAAAAGGCCATTGAGACTATCATTGTAATATGTAATTACTCATATTATTAATAAAATACATCATTGTTGCAAACCAAGTCAGACAAAAGAGTATGGGGGGATAGGACTCCACAAGAGGGAAATGGGGCTAAGAGTCTAGGAAGAGGGGATAAGTCAAGGGAATAATATAATATTATTCCTAAAGTACAAATTCATTTGATATTATTATATCCTAAGTTTCTTTGGATGGGGAACATATCAACAAGTGGGGGAAAGTGGGGACAAGGTAGTTCCAAACATGACAAGTGTCAAGTTCGGAACATGAAAATATAAATTTTGGAAATAGTGCATTCTAATCGTTCTTTCCATTTCTTACCATCACTTTGAACCTCTCATGTACACTCTTCCATCCATAGTCGTACTTGTACTTGGGATATTTTGTAGTTGTTTGTAACCAGTGATTCCTTGGAGGTATAAGATGAAGAGGAAGGTTTTCAGGCCTGTGTGCATGTTGAAGAAGCAGGTGGTCGGGCCTGTGAGAATTCTCTCTCGGTGAGAGAATTATTGGGGAATCATTTTCCCTATGTGTTGGGAAATAACTACAGAGCTCTGAGACTTTCTGTCTAGCCTATTGTTGAAGCCCAGGAAGGGAAGTGGGGCAGTCAAAGGAATATTGAGAAGATAAGGAGCACACTTCCTAGGGTGGGAAAGGATGTGGGAAATGAGAGGCTATACGCTAGTTACAACAATTGGCACCTTGACCTGTACTTTATTATGCTGGTTAGAACTTAGTCTCCCTTAGGAATCCTTCCCTGGTGGAGTTCTAGTCTGAGCTCAAGAGTGACCTGTTGCTGAGATTTTATGAGTAGTAGATTCTATGGCTGGGAGGTAAGTCAGAGGTCTGCATGAAGTTGGTGGTTTATTTAGAAAATATGAGTTTCTTCTAGTGTATTTACTTATTATTGTGTGTATAGTTGAGTTAAATCTGTTATGGGTTTTTTCTGTTATATTTATGCTTGAAATTTATATGTTGTTAGGAATGCATTTTCATTCATATGTAGAGCATGTTATAAATAAAATGGTATAAGAGAGTCAGAAATTTTTGTGTGGTGTGGTACAGCTTGGGGTTGGGGACATTACAAAACACATAAATGTAGTTGGTGAATTACATAAACCAAAAGGCATTACCACCATTCATTTAGACTAGGATTTGTCTTGAAGGTGGTATTCTGAGTGTCTTCTTATTTAAATTATACTTAGTTGTATCCCAATTTGAGATCCAAGTTGGTGAAGTGTGTGGCATGCTACATTTGATCTAGAAAGTCATCGATCTTGGGTAGAGGGTATCGATTCTTGAGAGTGGTCTTATTCAAAGCTCTATAGTTGATACACATTCTCCAAGTCCCATATTTATTGGGTACTATGATGATATGTGACCCACAATGTGAGGTGATTGGTCAAATTACTCCTTACTCCAATAGCTGCTACAACTATTTATTCACTTCATTTGCTTCTAGGATGGACTATATGTACAACCCAATGTTTGAAAATGGAGAGTTAGGAACAACTATATCTCATGCTCCACTTCCCTCTTAGGTGGTAACCCTTTTGGTTCCACACTTCCTTATACACTTGCAAAATCTCCTCCAACTAACATTTATTCTCTTTAGTACATCCCTCCATATATGACTTTACTTTTATAGATTCATCTCCTTATTGGTTCTCTCTTAATAAAATCAACACAAAATTCCTTCTTGAAATTATATGTTTCTTGGCTTGGTTAGCACTTACCAAAGAGATATTGGATTTACCTTGCTATGCATTGATGATGAAGGAATTCCCATTCTTAATTAGGTGGTACTAGTTTTCTCTCCTCATGAAGGTTGCATCCCTTAAGTACATGTAGGGGATTCCAAACACTACACCACACACATCAAGTTGTACTACATCTACCTCCACTTCATCAATATAGAGTGCACTTATGGAAAATTTGATCTTACATTGTTTAGTTACCTTGAGATTTGCATCATTATTTACCCATCCCAATGGATATGGGTGAGGATGGTCATGAAATTTCAATCCAATATTTCCAAAAAAATCTTCTACTATGAGGTTTTCCTATGAACAAGAATCAAACATAGCATCCACCTTTTTCTTCTTGACTTGTATATTAATATGGAAGAATTTAGACATCTCCTTCTCTTCCTTAGGATGGAGGCTACTAATATTCACCTCCTTCTGCATTGTAGTGTAGACAATATTCTCATATACATCTAAGCTTCTATCTACATGGTTTCCTAAATCGTTGACTAGCATTTTCTTCTTCTTGGCATCCTCCTTGTGGTTCTTTGGATTCAACTCTAGATGTAGCTTCCGACACTTTTCTTTGTTGTGACCATTGACATTATAATGGTTATTTGGATCCTTTTATTGATGTGTAGTGGTTGTTATCTTCTTGTCCTTTCCTTTCAACTTCTTCTTTCCCTCCTCAGAAAAATCTTGGTGTTTTTTATGTTTGGAACCAATTGGTTTCCCTTTATTATTACCCATATTCTCTAGATATTTTTCTTTCCCACGGGCCTCATGAACTGTCCTAGGTTTAAAGAGTGTCACTTGCCTCCATAAATGACTATGTAGACCACCCAAATATTTGAGGAGTGCATTTGGGTTCTTAGGAGATATACCCAACATAATAGTCATTTTTGTGAACTCAATAGTGTACTCTTATACACTCTATCTTGACTTTTATCGGAAGTAATGTCAATATATCCATTGGTCCTCTTTATACCAAATAGGGTAAAATTAGGAATTAATGATGGTTATAAGCACCTCCCACTTAGTTACTAGGGGCCAATCACCCTACAACCTAAGCATCTTTGTGTGGCTTTCCTACCAAGTTAGGGCATGGTCCGAGTCTAACTTCAGTTGGGAAAATGAAATCTTTTACTCTTCTCCTATGTTATGGACATTGAAATAAAATTCTAACTTATACAACCATTGATTCAACTTGACAACATCAATATCACCTCGATAGGGCTTGATGTCCACTTTCACTTCCATTTTAAATAGATATTGAGAAGAAACAATGGCACTGGAACTTGGTGTCTCTTTCTCAAGATTCTTTGTTGACTCCTTTTTCTGGGTCTTAATTGTCTCTATATTTCTCATCCAATCTAGTTTACAAGGTAGAGCTACCCCGTGAAAGGTCCAAACATGTTCTCTAGAGTTGTCATGAGAATCTCCATGTTGTGAGAGAAGTCAAGAACTTGTTCTTCCAACTTTGAAAATCTCTACTTTGAATCATCCCATTGATTGTTATTATTGTAATTGTTCTCCATAGCTAGGGTTTTGAGTCTTCTTCCTTACACTAATTCCTAGATCCAAAAACTTCCCACAAAACCCCAAAGAAAACTACTTTGATACCCAATATGTTTTGTAATTTTCCATGGATATTCCACTAGAAGAGTTCATCAGAATAGATCTTACAATATTTATGGAGTTTCAGTAGACACTGTGGCTTGAATGGTTGCTACAAGATCTTGTACTCCCTTTGTTCTACTTCAATATACCACTCTTATATGCTCTACTCAACTATGGAACGATAAACAATACAATAAGAATGGACCCCCTTCTTTTCCTAGTGGTTCAATATTTAAGATAGAATGATAGTTGTCTAGGGTTAGGTTTAGGGTTTTTGCATGCCTCAAGCCCTAATTAACATTAGGGTTTTGGACTCTCTAGAATCTTATTGAAATTCCACACATGATGATCTCTACATGTGTGAGTAATGTGAGTTTATGTGTCATCCACTTGATATCATGGTGGTCAACATGATAAGTCAACTTGCAGGAGGCATAACTTCTGCATATGGACTATGTTTGAGGTGATTTTTGCACTAATGAAAAGCTCTGTTTGTTTATAATAACATTTAGAGGATAAGAGCTAATATCAAATATTTGACCCCAAAATTGGCCATTTAAGGTCTCAAAATGGATCTAGAATGTTTTGGACCCCAAATATCCAAAACAAGACTTGCTTGTAAAATGGGCTCCATAAGCCAACAACTCCAATTTTTCCATCCAAAAAGTACCAACATAAATGACAAGTTTTGTAATAATCCATTCTAGATCATCATTCCTCCACTTATCATGTGTTTTCTTATTCACTTCTTCTTCTACTATAGACGATCCCTCATCTTCTTTAGTTCTAGATCTTGTAAATTTGAATGAGCCCCATCCCATGATGATCCATTCGGTGGTAATTGCCCTTCTTCCAACATTACAACAATGTCTTTTTTTAATAACAACATTTATATATGTGTGTGTATACATTTTTCCAATGTTCGAAAAAACTAACATTAACCTAATTTTTATTTTTAATTTGTAGAACACTTGATTTCCAAAATTTAATGAATGCAAGCCACTTTTCATATTCTTGGTTGTTGTAGAACACTTCCTTTCCACAATTTAGGAATACAAGGAACTTTGCATATTCTTGGTTGTTGCAGCACACTTCATTTTCACAATTTATGGCCTTATCATTTAGGATTCACAAGCATTCTTTGTATTATCTTTCCTTTGTGAAAGGGGATTTTTTTATTTGATGGGTGGATTCTTCAAAGCATAGTAGAAAGATTCAATTGTACTACTAGCCTTCGCGGTATGGAAATTCAATGAAGATTTTGTATAATAAGAGTATGGTATGTCCAACATACTTTTGATTATGTTTAACAATATGCTCAGATGTCTTTAATACCAAGTCGAACCAAAATCCCCCCCCCCCCAAAAAAAAAAAGGGAAAAACTTAAAAAACTATAAATATAAACTAAATTATCATAGGAATGAGTTGTATTTTCCCATCTATTTCACATTTCTAAGGGTGATATCTCTTTTAAAATTTGAAATAAAATGTATGTTTCACATCTATGAGATGTATATCTCTGTATTGGAATTATATTGGGTTCTTTCAATATATGTTTTTTCTATATTTTTAGTTTGTTAGAGAGTATTGCCATTATTTTGGGGTCATCATTTTAACTATTTGCTAAGAAACCACAACCCAAGAAGGGCATTTAAGTAGTCAAAATCATCAGGGATTACATCTCCAACTGGGCCTCGACTAAACTAACAATAGGATATTAAATTGGTCGCTGACAAACCAAAACTCACACCTTAATTGAGTTGGGCTGGTGGAATTGACATATTTTCTATATTAAATCATATTTAATTTCATGGGAATTGACATATTTTTTCTATATTAAATCATATTTAATTTCATATTTATATTTGAATTCTACTACTATGCTTTATGGGAAATTTATGATTTCCAATAAAAATGCTAATTAACAATTTGTAGGTGTATAAACTCAATTATGTTTTTTATATTATAAAAGTTTAGGTTTGTAAACTCAATTAAGTTTTTTATATCATAAAATTCAAAAAGTTTAGTACAAACAACTTTTTTTTTTACTCTTCTATATTGTGCTTTGTGTTTTATTCTATCCATAAATTTCCTTTTTAAGGATTTTATAAGAATATGTTAGATGTTTTGAAAAAAAAAAATTAAATATATTTTAATACAAAAATGGATAGTTGTGAGGAATGATTGTTGTCTTATATTTTACTTCATTTTTTTTTGTCAATTGGGTGTAGCTTGGATGGTTGTAAGGAATGATTGTTATCCTCTCCACCTTTTAAGTTTTTTTTTTTTTTTGATATTTTTTGTTTAATTTTGCCAAGAAATTGTTGAATCTATAAATTTGAGTTATTAATTTTGTATAATCTGAGTGCTGCAAGGGTTTTTCAGCAGAACAGATTTATGTCATTGAAAAAGAACCAAAACATACATAAAATAGTTAAACAATGCCAAAATAATATATTTTTTAATTTTTAATTTTTATTAGTTTTATATAAATATATGATTCTATATCATTAACGTTTTGTATTTTATTTATGTTAGCTAAATACTTCCCGGTCCAACAACTTTGAGTTATCATTAGGGATATAAACAAGTTGTTTCATATTTTATTTATGTTAGCTTAATACTTTTACAAAAGGTCCAACTTTGGGTTATCATTAGGGATGTAAACAAGTTCCTTATATTGTGGTTGCAATAGGTTGTTAATTAAATTTTGTAGGTCAAGATTAAGAAGGCTAGATCTCATAAACACTTCCTTAAAGCTAGTTCCAATAAACTTTTGTTGGAAGTTGGTCTTATGTATTGGATTGATGATAGGCCTCTTTACACGTTTATGGATCTGGGTGCTTCAAAGATAGTTATTAGTGGTTTGGTGGGATAAGTTATGTTGGAAGTTGGTCTTATGTATTGGATTGATGATAAGCCTCTTTACACGTTTATGGATCTGGGTGCTTCAAAGATAATTATTAGTGGTTTGGTGAGATAAGTTATGGTATCAACTCATATAGATCATATTATATAGTTTATGCTTTATGTTAATGTAATTTTTTTGAATTTATTATCAAGTTATGAAATTTAAGTTTGGGTTATTTATTTGAATTTTATTTAGGGAGTTGCGATTTTAATTATTTTTAACAAATGAAATGTTTTTTTATTTAATTAATATTAGCATATTAGCAAAAATCTATTTTAATTATAAATTTATTAGGAGTTGAGAAGAATAAAAAAGAGACAAAATGCAAATATTTTTTTTATTAAAAGTTTTAATGTTAAAATAAATTTATGCCAATTTATTATTTAGTTATAAGAAAATAAAATATTTATTCTTTTTCATTTTTATTTTTATATATATATATATATATATATATAATTTATCCATTTTTAAAACTGTTATTTTATTTTACTAGCATTATGATTATTTCCCATATGCATGAATGAAAAAACACATGGACATGTAGATCTCTTTCAACCTAAAAGGTAAGAGAACCTTACTTCTCTTATTACAACTAGTGATTATTTCAGTCCTGGTATTGTGAAACAAACTAATTATTAAGTAGTTACCCATATAATTCTTGTAACAATATCTAAATATGCATAGTTTGCATTTATGATTCATGGTTGATAACGTTAATAAATTTATGTTGTTATTTATTTATTAGTAATTTTAAATGGTCAATACAATTATAGAACTTTTAAGTTATATTTGTTATAAAGATATATTATTATTTGTAAATTATTTTCAATGCGTTGTGATTGATTTTGCAATTTGCAAAGGGTTTTGAGTGATGTTATTGTTGTAGTATTTTTTATGGATTTCAATATTAGTATTTTTGATTTTACATGGAAATTCACAAAATTAGTTTCCAATTTTTCAATGTTTAACAATATTCACAATATTAGCAATATCTACATGAAAATTCACAATATCAGTTTCCAATAAATACTTTTTAATGATAATTTCCATTTTTATAATCTATTTATATTTGTTGGTGTTTTTATGTGGGTACAAAAAAATTTCTTGTTCCATTGTAAAAAAATTTATGATAGAGATTTTGACCATGATTACTTTGGCTTCAAAAAATAAAGAGGTCATGCTGGAGAAAACCTAACGGGGTTTTTAGGGAGATGCTTCAATTTATGTTAATAAAAATATTTGTAGGAATTTATCAGGATGATATTGAATTTTTCATAAGATTTATCATTTTATATCACAATATTGGTTAACTTCAAGTAGTCTAATTAATAAACAAAATGTGTTGTCAATGTTTGATATGAAGAATTTGTTTATCAAAATATCAAGATAAAACTTAGATTATAGAAAAAACAATTCATCGATTTACGCATAGACTAATACTATTGGATAAAACCATTTCCAATTATCCTTGTTGAAGGCAGGGACTAATAAGCACGCCGATTTGTAAAGTTGAATAACAATCCTTTGTTAAACAGTATATTAAACTATGTATATAATGTAATAGTATTAAACAATGTATAGCATGCACGTAAGTTAATAGATTAGATTACGCGCTCTACTCTTAGTAATATTATTTATTATTTAAATAAATAATATATAACAATCAATGGAAATAGATTAGATTCAATATGATGCCTCTCTTGATGATATTATTAGTCCCTGCGTAGCCAAGGTATTATAGCTTTCACTTGGTGGTCAAACGGCTTTGACCATGTATTAGTTGGTGCGTTTTGATCTATTAATTAGTGCATTTTGATGTGGGCTGTTATATGTTTTGAGGTTTTTACAAGTTATATTTTTAATTTTTTTATAAAATTGATTTACTGTTAAAAACAAATATATTTTCCCATTTATAAAATTTGCTAAACAAAATTTCTGATTGATCCAATATTCAGTGATGTGACTTTAATACCCTGATCTATTCCTTTTTTCTTATAAATTGTCAGATTTAAAAATTTATTTATTTTTATTTATTTATGAGTGTCCAATTTGGCATACTCTGACAACTGTCAGTCTGACAAACAGTGCAGTTTGGCATGCTCTGACAACCATTAGTCTGACAAAGAGTGCAGTCAGTCAAGCAGTCTAGGATTAATTTTGACACTCTAGGAAACAAGGCTACTAGGGAGCATATACCTGCCGAATATAATAATGAAAGTATTGTTTAAGGAGATAGGGAGAGGAGGAGTGGACATGAAATGACTAGATGGTAGAAATATTTATTATATATACATTGGGGGAAGTGAAGACAACAATAAGACTTCAAAGTTTTTGGCCAATAAAATATAAGATAAATGAGATTTAAAATTTAAAATTAATCATTATTTTTTAAATCTTTAAATAAAAGGATGTATATTTTATGCTAACCATGAACTAATAGAAAGTCAAACCTAACTCAACACTATATACCATGTTTATCTACAGCTATAATAAGACTAGTGTGATTAATCTGTCACCTAGCTGACTGTTGATTTGTCACTTGATTGTCTAAAACCTTCCCAACCTTCCCCTCACCACCTCTCACCTTTCCAATACACAATAATTCATTTCCCAGAAGAATCCATTTCCATGGAAAACCATATTTTCATTTCGATACAGCGATTTGCAACATCAGAAAATGAGAAGATCGTGGTTTTTTTTGTTTTCATTCCTGTTTTCATTCAAACATTGTCAGCTTTGCAGGTTTCTACCCCTGCTAGACATTGAGGAGGTGAATTTCACTGTTCCAAATTGCAAAAGAGACGAGATCTTTTTCCAAAACAAATTAGTATCAAAGACAAAAACAAAAAGGGATCTGTTGAGAAAGAAACTCACCTGTCTGGCTATTTCTGGTTCTAAAATTTGTAATTGTTGGAGTTGTTGAGGCTGAAACTGAAACTGAGCATATGAATATGTCTTCTTCATTTGTCCGTATGACTGAAGGACTTGTGATGGTGGCTTCTCTTGAAAGACTTGTGATGGTGGTTGCTCTTTCTGTTGTTGCTATTGTTGTTTCTTTTGCTCTTTATGTTGTTGTTTCTTTTGCAATGGGGGAGACACTTCTCGTGATTGAAAGTGATTCTGAATTTCTTGGTTAACAGAGTGGTCTGCTGGTGCCTTTGCTTGCATTTGCATCGATGTGTTGCAGGTACAAGTAAACTTCTCATTTGCATTAATGAGACATACAGAAAATGTAATGCTTTAACGGTTATGAGTTTCCTTTTATTTATTTTTTATAAAGCCTTTAACGCAAAATAAACACTTCACCCATCATGCACACTTGATAATGGTGACACTCCTTGAAAAATGGTGTGGCCATTAAACAATTCCAACCCATCATGATTAATGGTGAGACACATCATGCATGCCAAACATTTAAAATCTCTTGAATTTTAGTAAGGGCATTTAAAATATCTTGAATTTCAGTAGGGGCATTCAAGATCATTCAATGTTGGTCAATATTTAGCTTTTGATTTTCTTTTTAAATCTCTTCTTATAGGAGCATCGAAAGTTAGGGATGATCTTTATTTAGTAGGGGCAGGAGTTTGATCACGGAGGTTGCAATGGATTGTTATCTCTGAAATGGTGGTCTAATCTATGACACAAAATAATGAGGACATTATCGCTTTGAGATCACCTTGGGATTATTCTTAGCATCTTTTTGATAGCTTTTGTGACCTAGGTTATCTCTCGAAAGTCATCAAGTTGAATTGGGATTTTAGAAATCATGACATGGCATGGAGCTAGAGCTATTGAAGTGGAAAATTCCTAGAACAATAATCATAACTCACAAAAAGTGGAAAAATCCTAGAACAATAATCATAACTCACAAAAAGTGTCATCCCAACCATCTTGGCTTATGTGATGTTAAATGTAAGTCTTGGCACAGTTACAATAATCATAACTCACAAAAAGTGTCATCCCAACCATCTTGGCTTATGTGATGTTAAATGTAAGTCTTGGCACAGTTACAGGTGCATGTATTTCCACAAGAAAAGTTGGGAAAACCCACTTTTGGCATATCAATGTTGTTGATGGAGTTGTTTCCATTATGGTTAGTGGCTTTCTTCTTTTGGTTTATTGCTTAGATAATTCTCGATGATACTTATCAATATGGTCTCAGAAGATAGAAAATGGAACCACTAGAAATAAAGAATGCGGTGGGGAAATCCTAATTCTAGATGCGGGAGTGTTGGAAAAGATGAGTGGTGGTATTAAGGTAGTACTTGTAGTAGAATGCCTTAAATCCCATGGTGTCAAACTCATTAACGATGAGGAAAAGGAGTTTGATGTTGTCATTTGGGAGACTGGATACAACAAGAATGTGCCTTCCTGGCTAGAGAATGTGACAAGAAAAACCATCAAGAATAGTGCCAGCATATTCAAGGTTAGTGGACAACGTGGACCAATGTCAACATTATAATTTTTCCTTGTATACATAGCAATAATGTGTTACAACTTGGGAATCTCATCTTTTGTCTCTTGTCTTGGATCAAGAATTCATGCATTTACTTTTATATAGAGTCCTATGTGAAAGAATTGTAGTTTAGTTCAATTACTTTCAACACATTCATAAAGGGGTAAAGTAATTGCAACAACAACAATTATCTAGAAACAAGTAAAGGATTCCTTGAGTAGTAAAGCACATCATCTACCAAAATAGGAGCAACATGGATCTTATCTTTTGTTACTTGCATGGTTGAGTGTGAGGAAAGGTTGTTTCCATCATTTATAGCATGTTTTTACTGAAACTATTGTTCCAAAATGTAGGTTACATTCGCACAAAGAGAAAAATGCTTGGGAGGCATGACATAAACTCTACAATGTGGTATTGCTAACTTCTTTCAAGACTAATGTGCATAATTTATATAAAATTACATCCTGATTTCTCACATCAATGCCTAGAACAATCCTAGAGGAACCTTCTATATCCTAGACAAATAAAGTCAAGAACATTTTGGAAAATTGTCAAATTTCAACCCCAAGAGAATTCTATTGAAAACCATATTCCAATCACTCCACTCCATTAATAATCATACAATTAATATAAAGTATTTTTTTCTTTATTAACGGAAGTTTGAAAAATATTCTATTTAAAAAGTTCTAAATTTATGTATTGGCCCACTTCTTGGTTAGTAACATTGTTGCAAGAAAACAAAAGGAAAATATTATTGTATTGTAGGGATCATATGGATCTACATGTGTAATTTTAACTAATTTTCTACTTGTGCGAAAAAAATAGTGTATCTTCACATAGGACGAACACCTTAAGAAACCACTCACACAACCAGAGCAAAGATCAATACACCAATGTTATTATGTGTTTAAAACCATTTAAGAGGGAAACAATCCATGGCCCCAACCAATGTGGCCACTTGAGTAAATATATTAATGCAAAAGAAAAATGTGTACATAAGAGAGTTTTTCACAATCAATCTTCAACAAACAACCCTTCATGCTCTTTAAATAGAAATCATGGACCAATTGGGTGTTAAACCATGGATAAGTAATTGTTAGTATCGAGTAGGATATGCTACATTAGATCACTCTATGTTTAAAACATATCATGACCGTCATATTACATAATTACAAATGTATGCTAATGTACACTAAAGAAACACACTTTTACCTAAAGACACATTAGACTAAGTTGATCTTAACTAAATCATAAGTGTCTAAATATCCTAACATCCCCCATTAAGAACAACTTGGGATGGGATTGAAGGATTTACAAAGGTGACACAATAGGAGAATGAATGAGGCATTAGAGATTCTCCCCCCTTAAGGAAAACTTCTTGAACTCCTAACGTAGATTGAAGTTTGGAAAAATTTTCTTGTGTATGAGATTTTGTGAAAACCTCTACAACTTGATCTTTTGTAAGGAAAAAGATCACTTCAAGAGCACGATCATGAATGCGTTTTATTATGAATTTCATTTGTAACTCAATGTGTTTTTTACGATAATGTTGAACTGGATCTTGGGTGAGCTTGATGTAACTCTGATTGTCACACCAAAGTGTGGTCGGATGCTATTATTGGAATCCAAACTTTGAAAGGATCTATTGAAGCCATGAGGCTTCTTGGTTTTCATTAATCATTGCTCATTACTCTAATTCAGTTGAAGAAAGAGAAATATCATATTGTTTCTTACAAGCCCAAGTGACAAGTCTAGAACCAAGGTTGAAAACATAACTTGCAATAGACTTTCAATCATCAAGGTTGTCATCCCAATCTGAATCAATGAAACCAACCAACAAAGGAGCCCCCCTTGAACTATAATGTATCCCAAACTAAATTTTACCTTGGATATACCAAATTATCATTTTTGCTACTTTCCAATGGATTTCATGGGGTCTTTTCATATACTGGGAAACAAGACCAAAAACAAATAAAATATCAAGATGATATGAGTCAAATATAAGAGGCTAGCAACTAACTAATGGTATAAGGTGGCATCAACTTCGGGAGTAGTACAAGTGGAAACAAGTTTGACTCTGGAATACAAGGGAGAAGGGGATGGTTTACTATCTTCCACGTGAAAGCAATGAAGAAGGTCGCATGCATACTTAGACTGAGAAAGGAAAATTCCTTCCTTTGTTTTCAATACTTGGAGACCAAGGAAATAATGCAAATAACCTATTTCTATCATTTCAAATTTATTCTTAAAGTTATATTTCACATGGGTTAATATTTTAAGGGAATTACCAATGAGGATAAGGTCATCAACATAAAGAAAAAGTATTATGAGATGGCTTCCTACTTTTTTAGTATAGACATTAGGGTCAGAATGACATCTAGAAAAACCCGTGTCAAGAAGAAAGTTGTCCATTTTAGCATACCAAGATCGAGGAGCTTGCTTAAGACCATAGAGAGATTTCTTAAGGAGAAAAACAAGACTTGATTCATTATGAACATAGCCAAGAGGTTGTTCCATTTAGATTTATTCTTGTAAATCCCCGTGCAAGAAGGTGCATTTAACATCCATATGATGGACCTCCCATTTATGTGAGGTAGCAAGGGCTAGAACAAGGTGGATATAATTCATTTTCTCTATGGGGAAACGGTTTCATTATAGTCAATTCCTACAACTTGAGAAAATACTTTGGAAACTAACCGAAATTTATGTCTTTCAATGCTTCTATCCGATGCATACTTAGTTCTATACACCCATTTACATATGACAATTTTTCTTCCTTTTGTGAGAGGTACAAGATCCCAAACTTATCATTCACCAATAAGGAACAATATTCTTCATTCATTGGTGTGTCCCAATCTGGATAGCTAGAAACTTCTACAAATATGTCTAGATCACGAGTCTCTAAAACTTGAGCCAAAAGAGAGGAGGCTCACTGGAATTATGAACACATATGAAACCGATCTATAGGATCATCAACAATATCACTAGTTTCTTCTTGTGTTGAACAAACCCATATAGGAAGCGATGGCATTGGTGAAAGTTCATGTTCAATCGACTCATATAGAGGAAGGTGAGTAGGTAGAGATGGATTTTTGTCCTCACTATCATAATCTTAAGAAGAAAATAGAATAGGACTAGAAGATGGCACAAACACTAAAAATGGCTCACAAATCGAAGATGGCACAAATGTCGAATTAAACTCATGGGAAAAGATATTTTCATCAAATTTAACTTCTCTTCTAATAATTATTTCATTGGAATGAGGTTGAAGAAGTCTATAACCTTTGACATATTCAAAATATCCAACAAAAATTCCCTTCTCACTTTTAGGTTGTAATGCTTTCCTTTTTTCATCATAAATGTGATCCCATGCTTCACTACCAAATACATGGAAGTGGCTTACATCTCACTTAATATTAGTTTATTCTTCTTCCAATGTTACATTTTCTAAAGACTTTATGGGAGTGTGATTTACTATGTAATTTTCACAATGGATAATTTCTTCCCAATAATGAAGACTTAATCCTTTAAAATGGATCATACAATTTGTCATTTCCTTTACTGTGTGATTCTTTCTCTCAACAATACCATTTTGTTGTGGTGTATATGGAACAATATGTTTTATTTGAATTCCCTATACAACACAATAAGTTGTGAATTTGTTGTTAACACATTTTCCTCCATTGTCTATTCTTAACCTCTATAGTTAATGTCTAGATTGTTTTTCTATGAGGGCCTTGTTGGCCAAAAACATGTCAAAAAATTAACTTTTAAGTTTTAATAAATAAAACCAAGTGCATCTTGAGAAGTCATCAATGAAATTCAAGAAGCATTTTCACCCAGAGAAACAAGGAGAAGAAAGTGGACCACACAAATCATTGTGAACAATCTACAAAGGGGTTGAGGCATGCCAAGAGACATGTTTGTCAAAACTATCCTGATGATGTTTGTTGAGAACACAACCAACACAAACACCATCTTTGCAAGAAATGAGAGGAAGAATAGTCACCATATTTTGATTGCATAGTTGTTGCAATAAGTGATAGTTTAAATGACCAAATCGGTCATGCTAAATATTTCTCAAGTCATCTCTATGAGCAATAAAAACTAATGGAAAAGAGGATGACCCAAATTTGTCAAATGTTTACAACCTAGTAATATCATCAACAATTATAGTTGCTAGGACACACTTAGGATCTTTTAAATCCTTGAATGCAACTTGGTGAGGTGAAAACTATATTGTTTTATCTTCACCTAAATGAGTGATTTTATATATTGATAGAAGGTTGTAATAAAGACTTGGAAAACATAATGCATCATTGAAATGACCATTATCTACTTGAACTATTCCAAACCCTACAACACTAAGAGATCTATCATCGCCAACACATATTTGTTTGGTGTTACAATCATTTAGAGGAGAAAAAATGACTTTGTCCTTAGCCATTTGATAAGATGCTCCAAAATCAACTAGCCACTTATAAGAAGAAGAAGTATATGCTGCATTCAAAGAAGAAACAAAAGAACAAAGTGCATGTCCATGAGAAGAAGAGTTAGAAGAAGAAGAATCAATAATCATGTTGTGCTTCTTTGTTGTTGCTTCTAAGGCCTCCATATTTTTAAAACGTTGAGACTCTAGATGACCATATTGCCCATAAAAATTTCAATGTCGATAAGTATTCTTACTTTTTGAATTTGGTCCTTTGTCACCATTGGGAGTAGAGGCTGGTTGAGAGGGTTTGAGACCATTGTTTTTCGTATTGTTGTGAGGATGTTTCTTCTTTGTATGCTTGGTTTTATCTTTCTACTGGGCCACTAAGGATTTATTAGATGCATGTACAATGTTTATCACCCCAATTGCAAGATATTATATTTATCTCTAATCAAAGAATCACAAAAAGACTCAAGAGTGGGAGCTCATTAAGAACCCCCTAGAGCTTCTATGGTGGAATAAAAGGTAGATAGAAAGACAAAATATGCACTACCAAGTTTATCAATAATAACATATATGCATCAATCATCCTTCATATCTATTTTACAGTCTATAAGTAAAAGTCTAAGGTTTTTTAACTTAGATAAATAATCTTCAATGCAAGGGAAATCATTGGGAATTAAATTCATTAACTAATTTTCAATTTTGTGGGCTTGAATCACATTGCGTTTACCAAACATGACTTCGAGATTATACAAAGATTTATATAGGTCATCAATTCCTTGAAGGTGAAACAACAAATCAAGAGAGATGGACATTTCGATTAGTCTATGGCCTTCATCATTCTTATTATCTCATTTGGATTTCTTTTCGATGCCAATGGGTGATTTTTCTTTTCTCAAGGTAATCTAGTACAATTATTTACTTCTCAGTACATCCTCCCTATGAGATTTCCATGAGAAGTAGTTGGTACTGGTAAGAAAAAGATCACTTATAGTAGCCATATTAAAACATTCAGGTGATATGGATTCAAAATCTTAAATTGATTTTTTATATGAAAAGCTCTCAAAAAAATAGGTTGTTTAAAAAAAACAACACTAAATACAGACTTCGGTTGTGAAATTTATGTCCTTTTTTAAAAAGGCATAAAAAAAAACCAAAGTGCCACATGGAAGGTAGAAGTTGAACTATGTGGTGAAGTTCATGCTTACCCAAAAACCCTTGTTTTTGCTCGCAAAAAACTTCAACATGGATGCACACAAAAACAAGCAAAATTTCAAAGAAAAAAATTCTGATAATGGGGTTAGATCTCGATTATCTTACCTAGAAAAATGCAAGTTTCCTCTATGCTTCTGATTGGTTGATCTCATACAATGAGTGGAGCAAAGAGAATATGCAGAGAATAAAACGCTTTCCGTTATGTTTATGATTTTCTAAGATTTCACATAGAGGATAACAAAGAGAACACATAGATAAAAAAGAATGGTAAACCAAGAATAAAAATAGTAAAACTGAAATCTTAACCCATAAAGAAAAAATTTAAAAGGCATATTCAATCTTTATACCTCTGGATCTAACAAAAAAGGTTCTATCTTGGGAAAACGAAAACCTTTTTGGGTGAAACAAAAAACATTTTCAATTTAAAGCAGTGCTCTAGATGCAATTGAATAGTCCACTTAGCCTAAAAATTCATAGAAATAGAAAAACCCATAAATGAAGCAATGAAGGTTCAAGATCTCGATTAAAAATGAGAGTGTCTTCAAATGGGCTCTAATACCATGTTTGAAAAAAACAAGGTATCTCCACACAAGACGAACACCATAAGAAACCACTCACATGACCAAACCAAAGATCAATACACCAATTTTTTTACATGATTAAAACCCTCTAAGAGGGAAACAGTCCATGGCCCCAACCAACATGGCCACTTGAGGCAATTTATCAATGCAAAATACAAATTTGTACATAAGATAGCTTCTCACAATTGATCTTCAACAAATGACCCTCCATTCTCTTTAAATAGAGATCATGGACCAATCGAGTGCTAAGCCACATATCAATAGCCATTAGTATCGAGGAGAATAAGAGCCATCAAATCACTCTATGTCTAAAACATATCATGACCATCGAATTACATAAATACAAATGCATACTAAAGAAACACTCTTTTACCTAAAGACACATTAAAACAAGTTGAACTTAACTAACTCCTAAATGTTTAAATATACTAATAGTACTCTATATAACAAAAGATCAATGAAAATAAGCAATCAAGCACAAAATGAAATTAAACAAAACAAAACAAACTAATCAATAAAATGTAATATTTCTTGGTCAAAACATATCTTCCATTGTGTCTCCCTTAGATACAATAGTTCTTCAATCAAGGTTACATGCATTTATCTCCCATCTAATTTTTCAAAATATTATATTTCCCCCAATGATGAAAAACAAAACAATTCTAATACCACCTTGTAATAGCCCATGAGGGTGTTACCTGTAACCAAATGTTTTTCTCTTAATACTAAGTAAATAACTAGAAACACATTAACAAGAACATAGACAAAGACCATGTGCCACAAGTAGGACATATCTAGAATCATTAAAGACATATATATAAGCCAACAAGTAACCAATAAAAAGGCATGTCATGGACCCATAAAGAACATGCCACAACATAATTTCATTCAAATAACCACCAATGCACAATTGAATACTCAAATGTAAAATCCCCAAACATGTAGCTTGCAAAAGTCCAAGGTATAGATATTTTCATTCCATCTCCCATAAATAAATATATATAAAGATCCCATGAACCAATGTTCAATAAACATGGAGGAAATTGAACTAAAGTTTGATTTTCCACCCAACCAATGCAACCACCTTCACAGGTGTTTCCCCTTGAGAAAGGCTCAAGCTCAATGAGGTAATGAGATCACATTTCATAGAAACTTTAACGAATATAATACTAGGGTGATCTGTAAAATATAAACCATGCATACAATAGTTCGGCCAAGGTGTGGTGGAGGGGCTCCCGGTCTTGCAACACCTAATCCAAATCTTGTAGGATTATTGTGTGCAAGGTTCTTCCTACCAACCTTATTCAGTGATCACAAGCATGCAACAATGGCACCCCCTTTAAGCAATGATCTTACTTCCACTTCCAAATTGTGATCACAATCACATAGTAGTGGCATCCTTCTCTACACGGATCTTACTACAACATTCAACTAGTGATCACAATGACATAGCAATGGAGTCCTTCTCTACAAGAATATTAATACCACCTTCATCTAGTGATCACAGTCACATAGAAGTGATTCCCTTCAATTCATGCCCAAATGAAAAGTACAAGGAGCCATGCATACCAAGATTTAGTACCTCTTAATGTTACAGGCACACTCCCATCTCCTTAACCGGCATAGAACTTGTTGGCATAAACATAGTTCTTCCCAACCCATCATACCCATACTCAAATGCATCAACCATAGTTAGTTCCAAATATCATGTCCTCATGATCTAGCCATCCCTAGCAATGGGAAAGCCATTTATTTTATAATCCATCCTAATGTAACATCTTCCCTAAGATTTGTCTCTTAGTCTTCCCCTTACTCATGCAAGGGATAATTTGGGTTTGAGGATGAATTCACAAGTATATAAAGCAATGTAAAAGTGAAATGCAATGCTTTCCACTTCTACCCATTCACCTAAGTTAAATTTGGAGTTCATTTTCACAAGTCTTTTCTATTATAACCCTAAATTGCACCATACATGCTTACCTGGCATCAGGCCAACTCATTTCCCTTCATTGCCAAAACATCTGCTGAGAAACCTCTTTAAAAATCCTTTTGGGTAAAGGTACACGCGCCCTAACCCACTACTGCATGCGTTGGAACGCTAGCAGGCCTACTACTGCACGTGTTGGAACGCTGGCAGGCCTACTACAACCCGCGTTTACCTAACAAAGCACAAAAACAGGAAAGTTGTCGACGGGACAAAAAGCTATGGGTCAGTTAACTGAAACTCCTAGCCATGCATGGCCAAGAGTTCATCCAAAACCCTAGCTCCTTCTAGCCTATAAAAAAAGGGGTAGGGGTACTATTTGGAGGGGGAAAAAGATAGCGAAGAAACTCTGCCCAATTGCCAAGTCTGTTTTTCCCAACCCTTTAGCCTTTCCTCAAGCCTAAGGAGAATTAACACAAAGCAGTTGGAGGACAAAGAAGAGGAGGAGCCCAGGATCAGGATCAAGGAGCGGTGGTCGGTCTCAACTTTGATTGTAAGTTGATTCATTTTGAAAATAATAAAAAGAATACTTTTCCCATCCCAAATGCATGAGTTATCTATGATTTGTGTAGTTTAAGCTTAATTTCAAAACCTCAAGTAGAGAAATAGCATGCATGCATAGTGTTTTGTTTTGATTGCAGGTTAACTTTGGAAGGAGCAGCGCAAGGAAGCGGGAAAAGCTCAACGGAGGATCTACACCAAACATCAATAAAAAGGTTAGTAGTTCCTTTCCATGCATGTGCCTTGAAAGAGGGGTTTAAGTTTTGGGGTGGTAGGTTAAAAGGTCATTTCTTTAAGGTCAAAATCTGCATGCAAATTAGACCCTAGTTTGCTAGTCCGTAGGGTATTATTTCCCAACAATAGAATTGGTGACTCCACTGGGGACGATACTCTTAGGGTTTCTAGATTTAGTTGAAGTTTTTGGGTAGTTTAAAGGATTAGATTTTCTGTTTCTTTGTTTATCTGTTTTTTGTTAGGTCAGAACTAGCAGGGAACCTGGTTCTTTATACTAGTTTTTTCCTTGACTGTTGCTTGACGATAATTATCGGGACACATAGAGGTACACGCGGCCTGTAGAAGGCCTGCACGTGTGTGACCCACGCCCTAACCTTCTACAGCCTGTGTTTGAACGCCTGATGTAGAGGTTTCAGTAGCGTGTAGAAGACAGAAAGCTTGAGAGGCGGTCCTCCTCTTCCCTGTCAGAATTATACATTCTCAGGGGGATTTCGGGATTCTGTCTGAGTCTTGCTGGTTCGTAGTCTTGTCTCAGTTTACTTTATGGCATTTTCCTATTCTTTGTAATTATTTTTCTTTTCTGTTGGGAGAAGCATCCTAGCCTTCAAGAGACCCTGTTTGTCAATATCAGAGGCCTCTTCCAGGTCTGGACTGCCTGTGTTTAGTTTTTTCTTGGATTTTATACATACACACAACCTGTACAAGTTTATCCCGCGGGTACCCGCGTGTTGTTGTAGGTCAACACGCGTTTGAACGCGTGCTATTTTAGTGACAGTAGCGGGCTTGACAGGTTGCTTTTCAATCAGGGTAGGGCAGTCATCCCTTCCTGTGGTGAGAAGTGTTCCTCTCAGGGGTTTGATTCTATGGTTGCACAGTTAGTAGGTTAGGGCCTCTTACCCTTAGCCTGGTTTTTCTTAGTTGATAGTTGATAGAAAAGACAAAAAAGAAAAAAAAAATTGTGTTTTATGGTTTTTAGACAAGCATAAGAAGCAGTCCTTTCTCGATTGCCATTGTGTGTCTTTGCTCTGTTTCTTTGCGATCTGCGCTTTAAGCCAGAATTTTTATTTTGTTTTCTTGGTTTTGTGCTTGTCAGCATTTTCCCTTTGTTGCTTCATTTAGCACTCAAATAAAAAATATATATATGTCGCTTTTTCATTTTCTTCTTTATTTGAAGATTGTGTTGTTGCATCAATAGCTAGGGAGAAGTATTTTTGTTCATAAGTTTTGGCAGTGCATTTAGAGCATAAGTAGCTCATAGTTGAGCGAAAAATCCTTTATGTTTGATGCATGAAATCTTAGCAAAATTGAAAAAAAAAAAGTCTTTCTTTGTGAAAATTTGTTGATTTTTGCATTCAGTAAAAGTTTTTGTTTCCAACATTTTTCATTCATTTTTTCTTTGAGTCTTTACACACTATCAGTTTCACCTTCATACCTTGTGACGTAAAAAATCCCATAAAAGCAACGCTAATTTAAAATCTATTAGACCTTTTGTTTGTAGGGTTCATACACTAGCTCAGGACTAGGGCCTTGGAATAGGTTGGAGAAGAAACTCTCCAAGGCCACTCAAAACCAAACATTAGAGTCTGTGATAGGGAGTGTAGAAGTCCAGTTACATGGAAGTTATCCGGGACCCCCCTCTAACACAGGGGATAAACACGAGGTTGTGTGAGGAAAGGTAGCGGAGATAACCCCTCCAAAGCCGGACCAAGCATAGTGGAGAACACATATCGAGGGTTTGTCTTGGGATTCTGTCGTTTGCATTTGCCACAAAGCTTCGTGGATCTTGAATCCATTCGAGGTCCTCAGTTGTCTTCTGGACCATTTTCTCTCGATACCCTGGACAAGTTTCGGGCTTGATACCCTGCTCATTGTAGTCTACCCGACTATCGACTGTACCCGCCTGGTGACTGTTCGCGTGCTGGCAAAATAGTTGCCAATATTTTTAGGGACATACACAGGTGACTGTAGGGGTATACCGAAGTACCTAGGACAGACATCGGGCCACACTTTGTGGAATATACCCGGAGGGTGCTTCCATTTTCGAGTTTCACTTGCACCGGTAAGTTTCTCTAGTGTTGGTTGTTGTAACTGTTCTTCCAAATAGTTAGTGATTGCTTGTCTTATCTCGTAGGGGATTCTTTTTTAGTGTGTGTTACTGTTTGATTGTGTAGAATACCTTAGCGTGTCTTGGATCTTCTCACACAGTGGAGGATCCCAAGCTCCATCGGTCACGAAGGCTCTTGGGCCTGCCGCTGGTTATACTAGAGCCACCCCCGCCACCATTGAGGCGGAAGCTAGACCAACAAGGGTCTTTTGAAGCAACCGGGTTACAAACCATTGTGCCCGAACAACTCCCGGAGGAATCAATCGCCAATCTTGGCTCGGTTGAAACCCCAACCACGGATACTTGGCCATCAGTCATTGTACCCATCCAGTTTTACGAATGCCTGTCAGTGCCTCACACAGTCATGGAACCAAACACTGTTACTTCCTTTGAGAATTCTTCCATTCCCACCACTGTTGCTACCACAGGAGAAGCATCTCCTAACTTGTCGTCATCGGTCCAAGCCACTACGGTCTTGGCCGCAACTACGTCGCATAGTGGACTGACCCCATCTATCATGGCGGCCACACCTCCCTTCACACCTAGTGCGGAAGGCCCTCCGTTCTCATACGGTATGCCTAGTTCAGGTACATGTCCTGCACTCACTCACTCCACTTTACAAACTTTGGGTCTGGGGGAAGGGAGCTCTAATGCTCCTCTGCAAGGTCAACTTGGGGGAATTCCTGTCCCTTTTAATGCTTTTCCTTACACTGGAGGTCATATCTCTCCTTCGTCCCCTTCACTCGGTGGCCTGCATCAACAGTCCGCTGGGTAGCCTGCACACACGAGTTCATTTGGAGCTGGGAGTCAAGGAACACCTGTGCAAACTATGCCGGTAGGTTCGTCACCGTTTGTTTGGAACGAGACGTTTGGTAACAACACTTTCGCATCCACTGCTTTCCCATCTGGGGGCACTCCCATTTTTGGCCAGTCTACTCCGGCGCAGGGTACTATTCTTGCGCCAGGGGCACATATAGCAGGACCTTGGAACTCAGGACAAGGATCCGTTCCTTCCTCTGGAATGTCGTTCTGGGGTAATTCTTTCCACAGTCAATGGAACCCTGAACAGAATTCTATGCCTCTCCCATCAGGACCGACATGGGGTAATCCTTCCCAAAGTCTGTCAAACACGATGAATGCCCAACATCCTATGTCCTTTATGGGGAATCATCCAATGATGTCTCCACAGATGCAAAACCCTTACGCTGGTCAGGGCCATGGATTCTACTAGAATCCGGGCTAGCAGCCAAACTTTTCCTGGCAACCTGGTGCCAGTCAAACTCCAGGACCCTTTTTCCCAGGCTATCAGCAGCAACCTAAACTACCATTGTTGGCAACGTTACACTTGCCAGATTTGACATGGTTGTTAAATGATCCTATTTGTCATGATCCACGTTGGCCTCCTATGCCAACAAAGTTGCCTTCGGACATTCCCAAGTTCGAGGCCAAGCCTAACGAAGATCCAGGTGATCATGTGACTACCTTCCATCTTTGGTGTTCATCTAACTCATTGAAAGATGACTCCATCCAGTTGCGATTGTTTCAATGCACTCTTATCGGGAGTGCCGCAAAATGGTACATCGAGCTTGATCGCTCACGATATTCTTCTTTTGGCGAACTGGCTATGGCCTTCCTTAACCATTTCCAGTTACTTGTGAGATACAACGTGGGCACAAAGCTGCTTGCCAATTTCGAACAGACGACAGCGGACCATATCTCTGATCATATCCAAGAATGGAGATGCCGAAAGAGTCTCATCAAAGTACCAGTCCCACCAACATTCCTGCTTGAGTGGTTCCTTAAGTCTTTAGTACCACAATTATCCAAAGACATTGCAACTTTTGGGGTTTTCTCCAAAGAATATGCCATCATGAGGGCTCAACAGTTTGAGCTCATCTATTCTCAGTCTGGTTTATTATACAACATCCTGCCAGATGCACCACGATCGATATTGGATAAAACTAGACAGAGAGCCGGACCACATGCCGATGGTATCATTGGTTCAGAACAAACCAAGCCCGCTGAGCAATTGACAAAACAATTGCAACAGCTATCTATACAACACTCAGCGGGCAGCTAGACTACTGCTTTGGCTGCTCCTCCTACCTAAACATTGGAAGTACATTCCGTGCAAACGACTAACCCAAAGGCCCCCCAACAGCCTGAAGGGAAGAAAAAACAATTGAAGAAGGGTAAGGGGGATAAAAAACCCACTGATAATGCTGGCGAGGGCACTACGAAAAAATGTAAGGCGAGGTATCCATGCAATTTGTGTGTGGAAGACCACCCGACCCATCTATGTCATCGACTTGCAGAGGCCCAAAAGTTTGTCACATAGCAACAGCAAGCCGTGTTGACTAATCCCTTTTAGCATGGGCAAATTTTAACTCAAGCCTCTACAAGTGCCGAAGGGGGCAGCCAGGAAACCTGCCCTCCTCCAAATAGTTCCTCAGCCGCGAACGTATATATGGTTAGGGGTGATGCTTTAATAACGACTAGAGCACACGACTATAGTAAACCAAATGCCTCTGAGAAGGGTAAAGAAGTTGAGATCCCATCTCTTCCTCTACAGATCGAGAAGACGTTGGGTGAAACAATGACACGCATCCCAAAGGGTGCATTTAAGAAAGCTTCTCATAACCCAAACACAAGGGCCGCCCAGAATTACTCTATGGTGGAAGATTTATCACAAACCCCTTGTGTAATGTCCACTTTGGAGGTCCTCCAAAGTTGCCCTGCTTAGAGGAAAGCCTTGTTGACTGCTTTAGGCTCTACTGAGACTTGTAACCCGGGTACCATCATGTTAGATACGATCGACTTGAAACCTCGTCTTCCTTACCACGTTGTGTTTCAGATAGTAGTGGCTCATCCCACGAAAACTTTTACATGGAATATCTTCTGCACGGTGGTCGACGAGGGTGCTTCGACTTGCGTTATGGCATTAGCATGTTGGAAAGCCATTGGTCAGCCCGCTTTGTCTCCATCACCTACTCTCCTCACTGCGTTCGACAGTCGTTCTTTCCGACCACATGGCATCGTTCCTTCTTTCCCTGTTCAGTTAGGAGAGAAGACCATGTGAGTTGAAGTAGAGGTAGTCGATGCTCCCCTCGACTATAACCTCTTGTTAGGTCAGAGTTGGACTTATTCTACGCAAGTTGTGGTTGCTACAATTTTTCGAGTCTTGTTGTTTCCACACGAGGGTCGGATAGTGACCATTGATCAATTGTCCTTCTCTCAACCTGACCCAGCCTTGGGGGCATCCACGGTTCCCATGATTGATAATCCTCAGCCCGGTGTCGTTAACATAGGAGTCGGTTTGTGCCCATCCTTGATAGGTACCTTTGATTACCCACCTCGTCATAACGATATCAAGTTTATATCGAGTCACCACAAGGCTGAGATTTTTCATGTTTCGTCCTTCCTCACGACTCACTTTGCGGATCCATGGATTCTTCCTTCCCCATCAGCCATGATGGATGAGAGAGGGCACTCTGACATGTCCATGCCCTTGTCGGTTACTGAAGTAGCGTACTCTTTAGTCTAGCAAGCTTCAACTAACCCTGATCCGACTCCCGCACAAGAGTTGGATCCACTTCCAGAGCCTATTTGGGCTCAGGATTCTCTTGCCACTACCGATTTGTTAGACTTAGTCTTGCCTTCCGATGAAGCAGTAATCGAAGCAATGACTAGTCCGGACAAACCTTGGGACGATATTCATCACATATCATATTTCCTCCCAGAGTTACACCAAATTGAGGAAGGGGAATTCACTATCACCATGACGGGAAATCGACCGTGTCCTATTAACCTCTTAGCTACACAGGAAATTTATGCTGAGGGAAATATGGCGACTATCGCTGAAACCATACCTATTAACATCTCCCAAAACCCTGGCATCATGGAGAATGTCTTTGTCGGAGCGGATTGCTCCCCCGAAGAGATTCAGATTTACACAGATCTTTTCAAAGAATTCCGCGATGTTTTTGCCTTGTCTTACGAGGAAATGCCAGGTATCGATCCAAAAATAGTGGAACATGAAATCAAAACGTATCTTGATGCCAAGCCTGTTCGACAAAAACTTTGTCCAGTTAATCCTAAGAAAGTAGCAGCCATCAAGAGTGAGGTTGAGAAATTGCTCAAGGCAGGGTTTATTTACCCTATTCATTTGACTCAATGGGTGTCAAACCCTGTGCCGGTCGATAAAAAACAAGGCACGATTCATGCATGTACCGATTTCCATGATTTGAACAAGGCATGTCCAAAAGATAATTATCCAACCCCATTCATCGACCAGATCATTGATGAATGTGCCGGTTGTGAAGCCTTTTCGTTCATGGATGGTTTTTCAGGCTATAATCAAATCCAAATCAAACCTGAGGACCAACACAAAATGACATTCATTTGTCTGTGCGGTACATTTGCCTATCGTAAGATGCCTTTTGGCCTCAAGAATGCTGGAGCCACTTTCCAGTGGGCCATGTCTTTTGCGTTTCATGACCTCAAGCATATAGTCGAGGCCTATCTAGATGATTTAGCATCATGCTCTTGCAAGCGAAAGGATCATCCTATGCACCTCAGACTAATCTTCGAACGCTGTCGCTACTTTAGGATTTACTTGAATCCCAACAAGTGCAGCTTTTGCGTCACGTCAAGAAGTTTGTTAGGTTACATTGTATCAACAACAGGGATCATGGTGGATCCTCTTAAGGTGGAGGCAATAGTCCAGTTGCCCCCCCCCACGCACAATTTTACAACTTCAAAGTCTTCAAGGCAAGGCAAACTTCTTACGACGCTTCATCGCCAACTATGTCAAAATCACCAAGGGCTTTATGCGTTTACTGAAGAAATATGTTCCCTTTTTCTGGGATGAAGCCACTCAACTCTCTTTCGACGCATTAAAACATGCCCTCACAACCGCACCTCTGCTACGGCCACCTAATTATAACAAGGATTTCCTATTATATCTGGCTGCCGCAGAGTCAACTATAGGCATGGTTTTAGTTCAGGAAGATGATTCATTTTCAGAATACATGATCTATTACCTGAGTCGAGGCCTCGTAGGACCGAAACTTAATTATTCCCATCTAGAAAAACTTGCGTTGGCGGTAGTTCATGCTATTCAATGGTTCCGTCATTATGTTCTGTTTTGTAAGACCACCGTCGTTGCTTTCGTGAATCCATTCCAGTACATGTTGACATGACGAGTTATCGGCAGAAAAATTAGTAGATGGATGTTCATCCTCCAAGAATTTGACTTAGACTTTGTTTCAGCAAAGTCCAAGAAGTCATTGGTCTTCGCAGAACTTATTTCGGAACTTCCGGTTGAGTCAGGTGACGTTGTGCCTGAGGAATCGCCTATCCGGGGGGATATTTTTTTGATTGAATCGTCAGACCCCTGGTACGGAGATATACTGATCTATCTCCAGACTTTGAAGTGCCCCACCTCTGCTTCTCGTGATGAGTGTCGGCGGATACGCCATCAGGCTAAGAATTATCTCATACTCAATGATACGTTGTATCGGAGAGGTGTAGACTACATCTTACGTCGATGTCTCACTCATGAGGAGGCCGTCATAGTGCTCAATGATTGTCATACAGGAGCTTGTGGTAGTCACTTATCTGGGTTGGCAACAGCCCAAAAGATTCTACGAGTAGGTTACTTCTGGCCCACACTTATCAAATATTGTATCAAGTTAGTCAAGAAGTGCCATCCGTGCCAAATCTTCTCATGAAAGATGAGGGCACATCCAGCTCCTATGTTTCCTGTCATACAGTTGGTCCCTTCACTAAGTGGGGGATTGATTACACTACATGCAACCCCCCATCAGCAAGGGGCAACCGCTATATCATCGTAGTTGTCGACTACTTCACTAAGTGGGTCAAAGCTATGCCAACGTTTAAATATGACGGAGAGACTGCAACTCTCTTCTTATTCAACCAGATTATAGAAAGGTTCGACGTCCCGAGAGAGATTGTCACTGACCATGGCAGTCACTTTCAGAATCAAATGATGATCGAGTTAACGTCAAATCTTGGGTTACGACAGGAAAATTCATCACCTTACTACCCCCAAGCCAATGGGTAGGTGGAAGCTGTGAACAAAACGCTTAAGACGATTCTACAACGAACTATCAACTTAGCCAAGTCAAACTGGCATTTGATGTTATACTCAGCATTATGGGCTTACCGAACATCAGTTAAGACTGCAACCAACTTCTCACCTTTCCAACTCATTTACGGGCTGGAGGCAGTCTTTCCCATCGAATGTCAAATTCCATCTCTGAAATTGGCAGTACATTTATTGCCAGACACTTCTCCACTTGAAGAGCGGTTAGTACACCTTGAGCAGCTTGATGAGCAGCGTCGTGACGTGGCCCTTGCCAATGAGGATCATAAACATAAGGTCAAGTGTCAATATGATAGGTTCGTTCATCCTCGGATTTTTTCTGAGGGCGACCTTGTCCTGGTCTATGACCAAGATAAGGACCCCCTGGGGGCAGGAAAGTTTAAACCCATGTGGTTCGGACCCTTCATTATTAAGGAGGTTTTAAAAAAGGGCTCTTATCATTTGGTCAATATTGAAGGGAATTCTTTGGCGGAGCCTAGAAATGAGCTCTACTTCAAGAAGTATTACTCATAGAAAGGTCACTGTGGGTAACTTTTTGTAACATATGTATAGTCTTTGTACTATGACTTTTTTACATTTCTTTTGAAAAATGTGTTATGGACATGTCATTGATGTTATCTTTCATCACTATGGTAGATGTCAAGTGAGTCCGAGGTGTTCATTGGGTATGCGAACGGTGCTAGTCAACACATGCGGAGGCTTGCCTCCGCAGCTTGGGTAATCTTTACACCACAGGGTCAGTTGTTATCTTCCGGAGGCATATGCTTAGGCGACACCACAAATAATGTTGCTGAGTATAGTGCAGTTATTGAGTTGCTTCGTGACGCTTTGTCATTGGGTATCTCTCGTCTCCGGGTCTATCTAGATGCTCAATTGGTTGTGTCACAGCTAAACAGAATATACCGAGTTCATGACCCAACTTTACACTGACGATTCCTTAGGGTACGTCTCTTGGAACGCAACTTTGATTATATTACATATTTTCATGTTCCTAGGAGTCTAAATCAAATCACAGATACTCTAGCTAATCAAATTTTAGATTGGCATCTTGCTCACATATAAAAAGATCATGAACATAAACATATAAATACATTTTTGTACACATAATCCATAAGACACAAAAGAGATAAAAAAACCATATATAAACATCATAAAATCCTCAGAGTACATAGATGGGCACAAGCGCCTCAAAAAGTGGGAACAATAACGAGTCACTGGGCTTATGCCCTCAAAAAATATATATACAATAAGGTGCTCGTGGCACATAAAAAATTTAAAAGTCTGCTCAGGGCCTGTGGGCCCTGTTATAATCATGTACAGCCTGGGATGAACGCCTAAACAATCGGACCCATGTCCGAGGTGCCCCCACAACATAAGTTTGCATGGAGAGCAGTAGGTCCTCTATCTCTACCATGGGAACTGTGCGAGTGAGCACAGTGAAGTTCCGCTCAACCCGCCTAAGAACCCTCTCGGCCTCTCCTGCTGGGAGGTTCCCTACTACTGCTTCTCCCCCAACGGCGGCAGCTGCGGCTTCTGGCCGTGGGCGGCGCCTATTCCGTGCATAGTCGGCAGGCCGCACGGGTCCCACATCTACATGCAATAAACGTTCACTCATCAAAAACTCTGGTATACAAAAACATGATATATATATCAAAAAGACATAAAAATTACATATGCAAACAAAAAAACTATACAGGTGGAGACTTACCCATCTCCCCTCACTCCTCAACAGGAGGCACTAGTATTGCTGGATCTCTGGAGAAGTCGATCCCCGCGTATGGGTAGTCCTCAATAGCCAAGATCTGTTGCGACAGCCAAGCAAAAAAGTCGTCGTTGAAGGCCTCCACGGTCCTTCCACCACCCTGTCGTGGTAGTAACACTGCCTATCTGCATACTGCGGGGAAAGTGGCCAGATATCCTCGTACTGTCAGCCGAGGACTGAAACAAAAAACTCTCTCAAAAAAGAATGAACACAGGATGGTCCCAAACCCAAAGTTCTTGTGTGTCCGCTGTCTGCAAGCTGTCAGCTGACTCTTCATGCACTCTAATAATGTGGTACTCCAATAAAAAATGTCTGCATTCATGCACTGGATCGCACAGTTCATCTGTGCGCACGAAGCCTGATGCACGGCTGTTGAGCCGTTAATCCACCCAATAAGCGATAGAATAGTCTGTAGGGTGAGGCTGGTGATCCTAATAATGAGTACCGAGGAAGTCCTATGATCGGTCCTAGCCACACAGTACTCATATATAAGCTCCAAGACTTTACTCGGCCCCGCAGGAAAAGTATGAAAGTTGACTGGTTCCCCTCTCCTCAAGAGGCCAGTCAAAAAGTAAATATCCTCGGTGGTGGGCACCAAGGATTGCCCCTCTAGCATGAAAGCCTCTACATCAGGGTGCCAGTAATCAACCAGGGCATTCAGTAGCCTTGGTTGCGCGCACATGAATGGACATAAAAAGAATTTCACTAAACCACACTGTCAGCACGGCCACAACGTTTGGATCTGCAGCCACTAATTCATTGGTGGCCTCATGCTCCCTCTCCCTCCACTGAACATACATCCTGTCAACATAACAAAGGAAAAAAAAAAAAGGAGGGTCAATACTTGTAATTATGGTTTTTTCACCACGCGGGGGGGGGTACCCGCGGCCTGTAGAGGCGACAGTCACGGGTACCCGCGGGCAGGCTTTTCTCTTCCCACGAGTACCCGCGGGCTGTCCCTGGACAACCTGCGTTTTCCTAGGGCCGACCTTTTTGAGGTCGACGCCCACCCCCAAAATCAACTAAAATACTAAAAAAGAAGTATTAAATAACGAGGCTAGGGAGTTTGTACTTACTTGGTCCAAGAAGAAGTCCGTTTCGTCCACTGTAGCTCCTGGAATCATGATCTTTGGCAAAGGGGGTCTTTTGGCTCTAGAGTCAATTTCCAAATCAGCAATGGTGATAATGAGCTGCCAGCTTCTATTTATAGACTTTTTGGCCTCTTTTTGCCACTTTTTTGGGCCCTTTTATCAGTTTCTTTATACCAAAAACCATTTAGAGTGATCCAGGAGTTATATGGGAGGGATTTGATCAGGTATTGGGACAATTTTTATTGAGTTTCAATAAAAAAAAATAAAAAAAATAAATAGTGACGGTCCATAAATTTATTTATTTTTTATTTATTTTTTATTTTTTTCAAAAATCAACTTGAGCATATAGGGTAGGATTTCATCCCAACTGTTGCATCTCATTTCCTTTGTATGATATAGGATCGATCCCATCCGGTTGTGACACGGAACCGTCATATCTACTCTAGAAGCGTCGCAACTTGGTGGTAGAGCTTACCAAAACATGGATGCCCTGGGTAGGTCCTGGTTGCATTATGGTGTCCATGTTGTTTTTAACAACACTGTAGGCTCATGAGTCTATATAGTCTTTCCCGAATATGAGTTTGAGCCTCATTTGCATGGGTCTTTTTCATTCTTTGACTTACCCTCCGGACTCCCAAAACATCACGGGTCTCCTTTTAAGACCTTTTCAGACCCTCTAAACATGAAAAGATTGTTGAGCGATCTTGTGGCCTTCATGCTCGTTAAACTGAAATTTGAAGTCACGTCTGTCCGGTAGTAGTTTACCCCTTTTTCGGTCCAGATGGTCAATTGTACAAACAAAGGAATACTCTATTGAATTCCCATTCTTTAGAAGAGTATCCTCAGGTATAATTTTATTCCTTTTTCGGGCCTGAGGGACTAAATTTATGAAAAAGAAACCCCCCCGGAGTCCATAGTTAATCTCTTTTCAGACTCCCTAAAATTGAAAATATCGCTGAGTGACCTTATTCTTTCACACTCGTTAAAATGGTCCAAAAGAACATTCCTAACGAAGTCCATAGATAAGCTTTTTTCAGACTCCTTAAAAGTGAAAAAATAGCCGAGTGATCTTGTCCTTTTCACACTCGTTAAAATGGTTTTGAATTGATGTCTAGTCGGTGATAGTTTATCCCTTTTTCGAACCAACTAGACTATTGTCGAAAAAGGTACCCCAATGGAGTTTCCTTTTATGCTTTTTCAGACTCTCTAAATATGAAAAACCACTGAGCTTACCTTCTCTAGGCTCATTAAACTTACATTGAAGGATGCTACCATTGTGTGTTCTATCAACCGCATTTGCATACCCTACCCATCAGTCTTGTAGCAGTTTGCTTCTGCGTCTTAACACCTTTGGCCACTGGAGGATTTTTCCTGAGTATCATTTCCTTAGAACATCAGTCTTGTCCTTGTGCCTTTAGCTTGTATGTTTTCTAAACTCGTGCCTCCATTGTAACGTAATATTCTTTTATCAAAAAGAACAAAAAAATCAAATATACCCCAAAAAGAGGATGGGAAAAGTATTTTCTTTATTGGTAGCATAATGAGTCACCCTTGGATAAAGCACATCTATTCGTTTGATTCATCAGACTATGGGATGTAGTATTACCTTAGGAAGCTCTGCTCGCTATATAGAGTTGTGTCCTCCACCGTTTGGTTACTCTTCCAAACATATGGAGAGTTTGCATTGCCTCCTGCTTCGTAGACTTATGATTAACATATATGCTGCCNTTTTGAATTGATGTCTAGTCGGTGATAGTTTATCCCTTTTTCGAACCAACTAGACTATTGTCGAAAAAGGTACCCCAATGGAGTTTCCTTTTATGCTTTTTCAGACTCTCTAAATATGAAAAACCACTGAGCTTACCTTCTCTAGGCTCATTAAACTTACATTGAAGGATGCTACCATTGTGTGTTCTATCAACCGCATTTGCATACCCTACCCATCAGTCTTGTAGCAGTTTGCTTCTGCGTCTTAACACCTTTGGCCACTGGAGGATTTTTCCTGAGTATCATTTCCTTAGAACATCAGTCTTGTCCTTGTGCCTTTAGCTTGTATGTTTTCTAAACTCGTGCCTCCATTGTAACGTAATATTCTTTTATCAAAAAGAACAAAAAAATCAAATATACCCCAAAAAGAGGATGGGAAAAGTATTTTCTTTATTGGTAGCATAATGAGTCACCCTTGGATAAAGCACATCTATTCGTTTGATTCATCAGACTATGGGATGTAGTATTACCTTAGGAAGCTCTGCTCGCTATATAGAGTTGTGTCCTCCACCGTTTGGTTACTCTTCCAAACATATGGAGAGTTTGCATTGCCTCCTGCTTCGTAGACTTATGATTAACATATATGCTGCCTGAGTCTTATCACTTGTTGTGCTATTATCCAAGGGAAGTTTGTCACTGAGCCTGAGTCGGCCCCTCTGCAATATGTCTCTTGTTCGCATACCCGGCCATCCTGAATGTCCAATCGAGTCTTTGTTCGAAATCACTGAAGCCTTCAGTCCGATCATCAAGATTATTAAGTCCATAACCGACGAGCCATCGAAGACCTCTGGGTAGTGTAGTCATACACTCATGTTACACTCCTACCTGAGTTTAGAAGATTTTGAGGTTGTTGCTCGATCTCTGAACTACAGCCATCAGGTCGAATCAGCTTCTGGGAGATGGATACTTTATATGTATATCTTTCTGATTTCGAAATGTAGCTCCGCTGTGTATTATTCGCGGCTACTCTTCATAGTTATTTGACATGGATCTACAGTGTATTTGATTGGTAGCCATGGTTCTATTTTATCTCGAACATGGGTATGCCCACCTCGGTGAGACATTTGTTATTTTGCAGACGACACCTCCTGATTCCTGATCCTTGGGATCACTCATTCAGCATATCAGTACAGATTGGTAAAGAATTGGTAATGTATTTCGGCCATCAGATTCTCTTCTGACCTCACACATTAGGGGGCATCTGTTATAACCCTAAATTGCACCATACATGCTTACCTGGCATCAGGCCAACTCATTGCCCTTCATTTCCAAAACATCTGTTGAGAAACCTCTTTAAAAATCCTTTTGGGTAAAGGTACACGCGCCCCAACCCACTACTGCACGCGTTGGAATGCTGGCAGGCCTACTACTGCACGCATTGGAATGTTGGCTGGCCTACTGTAGCCCGCGTTTACCTAACAAAGCACAAAAAAAGGAAAGTTGTCGACGGAACAAAAAGCTATGGGTTAGTTAACTAAAACTCCTAGCCATGCATGGCCGAGAGTTCGTCCAAAACCCTAGCTCCTTCTAGCCTATAAAAGAAGGGGTAGGGGTACTATTTGGAGGGGGAAAAGGATAGCGAAGAAACTCTTCCCAATTGCCAAGTCCATTTGTCCCAACCCTTTAGCCTTTCCTCAAGCCTAAGGAGAATTAACACAAAGCAGTTGGAGGACAAAGAAGAGGAGGAGCCCAGGATCAGGATCAAGGAGCGATGGCCGGTCTCGACTTTGATTATAAGTTGATTCATTTTGAAAATAATAAAAATAATACTTTTCCCGTCCCAAATGCATGAGTTATATATGATTTGTGTAGTTTATGCTTAATTTCTAACCCTCAAGTAGAGAAATAGCATGCATGCGTAGTGTTTTGTTTTGATTGCAGGTTAACTTTGGAAGGAGTAGTGCAAGGAAGCGGGCAAAGCTCAATGGAGGATCTACACCAAACATAAGTAAAAAGGTTAGTAGTTCCTTTCCATGCATGTGCCTTGAAAGAGGGGTTTAAGTTTTGGGGTGGTAGGTTAAAAGGTCATTTCTTTAAGGTCAAAATCTGCATGCAAATCAGACCCTAGTTTGCTAGTCCGTAGGGTATTATTTCCCAACAACATTTTCCCTTTTCTCAAGCTTCATAGGCACTAGGAATAGATAGTCATCCTCATTGGGACAAGAACCCTTCCCTTGAGTGAATTTATCCAATGTATACCATGATCTCAACCTACCATAGGTTATTCCATCCAAGATATCAATATATGGATACAACATCATCATCGTAATCCATTACATGAAGAATCTCATTAACCAATCATAAATCATATTATGAACTCCATTAAATGAAAAAGGTATCCAAGAAAAGTAAATATCATAGAAAGGAATCCAACATGTGCATATATCATGAGCCATATCAAATGAAAGGGCATAAAATCATAGTAAGGTATCCAACCAATCATAGCGAGGTATCCAATACTACCATACATCAAGGCATTCATCATCATCATATATATATATATATATATATATATCAAAAGAAAGGTATCCAATACATGTATACATCTTCAATCATAACATAACATGGACATATCATATTAAATCATCAACAAAGGTCATAATTTATACCTAGCCATCATTAATATATATATATATATATATATCATGAACCATATCAAAAGAAAGGTATCCACTACATGTATACATCTTCAATCATAACATAACATGGACATATCATATTAAATCATCAACAAAGGTCATAATGTATACCTATCCATCATTAATAACACTAATGCTTCATGCAATATCATCATTAATATTATCATTAAGAAAGATCAGTACTCACAAAAGATCAATACTCACAATCTAAACAATCACATAGGTGTCTAGGTCTATCATACTCAATCATTAGTTAGATTAAAGAATGAACCCATCATCACACCTTTATCATATAAGTATCACATCAATTATTATTCATCATCAACCATAAATTATACGTGCATATGTTCTAAGGAAAGTACATTTTAATAAGGGATCATCCCAAAAGAGGAGTCCAACCAACAACATAAAACACTCAAGGTATAGTCAGAGGGTGTTACATGAACTTAGTTGGAGTACCATTTTCACAAGCTATAGAGAAAAACATTAGATGTATGTCTCAAGGAATCAAAGAATACAAGGCAAGGATCCTTGACCTTGAATGAGGAGAAAAACGCTACAAGGTCAATAGGACTAGTGATACAGGAGCATTGTCAACAAAGCCCACATGGGAAGACAACACAATGCCTAGTGCGCCTTTTGAGTAAAATTTTGAATTTTGAAAGATGGCATATCTCAGAGAAATTTTGAGTAAATGATGAATCAAAGAAGTTTTAATGGTTGGAGGCTGAATGATTGCGTAAGATCAAGGGAGATCATATCATCCTTTATTTTATTTTATTTTGGCATAGATCGAGAACATTCGCCTTAATTGTCTGTCATAGACGTTTATTGTAATAGAACTTAAGAAGTTGTAAGATTTTATTTCGATAAGATAGGTAGTTGGAGGGAACCCTAGAGGATCTCTTGTATAAGTAGATGCATTGCATGCTTGAATGAGGTTGTTGCATATTAGTAGGAGATAGTTGTTACTAAATGTAAGTCTTTTATCAGAATTGTATCTATTTTCATTTGAATGAATATAACAGAGAGATATTGACCCAATGCATGGTGTTGCTACTATTTACAGTTTCTCATTTGTTTTCTTCTTTCATGAATTAATGAGTTATGTTGTTGAATGTATGAAACTGTGAAGCATTAGGATAAGTTTCACTTGTTTTCTCTTCGTTGAGTCCCTGCAAGGTGTGCATACAGTCCGCCAGGAGTGCGTTGACAGAGTCCGTTTCGACTGAGAAGCTCAGAAGAGATAGCGTGAAACTTACATTTGAAAGGAGTGAAAAGGGATTGTTGCAAGGTGTGCACAGTCGCCCACAAGAAGCTAAGTCTTGAATAATAATCTGTTGCAGGGAGCGCACATATTCGAAATTTGACTAAGTGTCAAAGAAAACCCTCAAGAGAGCTGAAGGTTTGTAGGGAAGGATATGTCAAGAGAATTTGGAAGGAGAAATATTCAAAGGGAGTGAAGCTATGAAGGTTTAATGAGTTAATGCTCAATATCCCTTCAGGACGAAGTGAGATTGTTCCAGATTGTCAGATATGGGAGAGGTGCATGGTGTTTAACCATGAGTTCCTTTGGAAGTTCACAAGTTAGATAAATTGCACCAATCAGACGACAACCTTCATGAAGTCACGAAGTATATCCAAGTCATTGGTTGAAGTGGGGATACATGGCAGCAGATTGGATACATTGGAGGAAAGAGCTCTGGAAGGTTTGCATAGAGAAAAAGGTCATTTTTCACGAAGTCATGAAGAGCGAGGAGATCTGGACCATCGGTCTAGAAGGAAATGGGTCACCAGTTCCTGAAATTTCAAGAAGAGCTAAGGGGAAAGAGAGGTCATCCAAAGAGAAGTGAGAGGAGAATCATAGTCGTCGATCAAGAGAGACACGTGGCGTTTGATATAATATTCTGGGTACAGAGTACTTCGAAGAAGAGGAGTGTTAAGACGTGCAGAACTCCCAAATACTGGAGTATGAATGGATCACAGTCATCGATTGTGGGAGTGACGAGGACTATATATCTTCCCAGGTGAATTTTTTATTCGAGATTCAGACGAAAAGGGTGCAGTTGTTGCCAAGAGCGTCGAACCCCAAAGTTACGAAGCGCGCAGGAGGTTAGGCCCCGGGTCACATCCCAAGGTCACATGAAAAGGAGGGCCTGTGTAATTTGTTCCAGGGGATAATAAAGGCCTGAAAGAGCTAATTCATCTTAGGAGAGTAAGATCCTTGACCGGGAGGTCTCGCAGCCCCGAGGGAGAGTAGGGGGGTCTGCGTCAAGTGATATCAAAGCCTTAATTTTTTTTTCCAGGTAGTAGAGAGTAGATAAAGAAAATACTATTATATCGTCAAGTGGTATCAGAGCTAAAAATAACTCAAAGGTGTACTCTATGAGTGAGAAAAGGTTAGCACAATGCCACCTAGGAGACGAACAAAACTACCTATAACTAATTGAGTTGTCGAAAGGGAAATGAGAGAACTGTGTGCGAGGTTGGAAGCGATGGAAGAAGTGTAGATGAGATCACCTGACGTTGGAGATGTCAGTGAGGAATAAAGTGAAGAGACAGAGGTTGAAGAAGCTGCAGGGGTAGATGTTGTTGAAGAACAATTACTAAAAGCTATTGTGAAGCTAGGAGCTAGAGAAAAATTAGACATCCCAATGTATGAAGGAAATATATATGTTGAAGAGCTACTGGACTAGATAAAGTCCATGGACAAGTATTTTGACTATGAAGATTTCGTTGAGGAAAATAAGGTGAGACATGTTGTCACTAGGTTGAAAGGACATGCAACACTATGGTGGGATGAAATACAGGCTGACAGACAAAGCAAAGGTAAGAAAATAATTAAGAGTTGGGATAGAATGGTTGCTAAGTTAAAGGCTAAGTTCATGCCCAAGGATTATCAGATAAATCTGTTCAGGAAGATGCAGAACCTGAGACAAAAACAAATGACAGTGAAAGAGTACATAAAGGAGTTCTACAAGAAGAACATCAGGACTGGACAAAGGGAGAGATATGAAGAGAAAGTTGTCAGGTACATAAATGGCCTGAGATATGAGATCCGGGATGAGATCAGCATGATTTCGGTAAGGACAGTAGAGGATGCATATTAATTTTCACTAAAAGAAGAGGAGAAGTAAGGGAGTTTCCCATGATAAGATAAAGAAGCCTAAGGGTGAGGATGAGAAAACCCACAGTCACTCAAAAAGAGGAGGAAGCTCCAGGGAGAGACATATTGGTGGAAGAAATTATTTTTCCAGAGGAGGAGAAAGAAGAAAAGGAGGAGAGATAAGATGTTATACCTGTGGAAAACTAGGACAAAAATCTTGGGAATGTCCCATAAGAAAGAAAGAAGGAGGTGAAGCTCACATTTCAGAAGCACGGAAAAGGATTGTTAAAGAAGAAGGTGCAGAGGATCGAAATTTTTTGATGTTGAAGAAGGTTCTCTTGAAGCTAGAACTAGAAATTGAAAATCTAGTGTTGAGGAACAGTTTGTTCAGGACAACTTGCAAGACTAAGGACAAAGTATGCAAGGTGATCATTGACAGTGGAAGAATTGATAACTTAGTATCCACAGAGATGGTGGAGAAATTGGAGCTGGAGACAACTACACATCCAAATCCATAAAAGGTCTCATGGTTGCAGAAATGACACCAGGTAATGGTAACTAAACAATGCCTTGTTGAATTTAAAATAGGTGGATATAGAGATGAGATTCTGTGTGATGTAATTCCCATGGATGTATGTCATGTTTTGTTGGGAATACCATGGAATTTTGACAAGAATGTAATTCATGATAGGAGAAGGAATACTTACACTTTGGAAAAGAATGATAGGACACACATGTTGTTGCCAATAGAAGAGAAGAAAGTAAAGGAAGAAGCCAACACAAGCATACTTCTCATGAGTGGGAAGGAACTCCTGAATGAGGTCAAGAAGGAACAAGAGATGCATTTTGTTGTGGTGAGGAAACCCATAGTTATCCTTACAAGTACTTATGTGGATGATTCCTAAAGAAGTTCAAGAGATTTTGGAGAATTTTGATGACATAGTAGTGGATGAGTTGCCTAACTCATTGCCACCCATCAGAAATATCAACCATCATATTGATTTGATACCAGGAGCAAGTCTTCCAAACAAAGAAGCATACAGATTGACACCTCAGGAGAATGAGGAGGTGAAAAGACAAGTCCAATATTTGTTGGATAATGGTTTGGTCAAAGAAAGATTGAGTCCATGCATAGTACCAACTATGTTGAGTCCAAAGAAGGATGTAGGATGGAGAATGTGTACAGACTCAAGGGCCATAAACAAGATCACCATCAGGTACAGATTTCCTTTGCCAAGGATGGATGACTTAATAGATTGCTTAAGTGGAGAAAATTAATTTTCAAAGATAGATTTGAAAAGTGGATATCACCAGATAAGGATGAGATAAGGTGATGAGTGGAAAACAACCTTTAAGACAAATAAGGGATTGTATGAGTGGCTTGTTATGCCATTTGTCTTAAAATATTCCCCAAGTATTTTTATGAGAATGATAAATGAAGTATTGAAGGATTTCATTGATAAGTTTTTGATTGTATATCTGGATGATATATTGGTCTTTAGTAAAACTGAAGAAGAGCATTTGAGACATTTGACATTGGTGATGAAAAGACTACAGCAGGAGAAGTTGTTGATAAATCTGAAGAAGTCCTATTTTATGAAGACATAACTCATTTACTTGGGTTTTGTGATCTCTTCAAATGAATTGAATATGGATTCAAAGAAGGTCAAAGCAATCAAAGAATGGCCATTGCCAAGGATCATATTTGAGGTGAGAAGCTTCCATGGATTATCGAGTTTCTATTGGAAGTTCATAAATGATGGATACAGTGAAGAAGAGACACAATTATTTTAAATGGACAGAAGAAGATAAGAAAATTTTCAATATATTGAAGGATAAGATAACAGAATGACCAATTATGGTCTTGCCAAATTTCAGGAAGACATTTCAAGTAAGGTGTGATGCGAGTGGAGTTGCAATTGGAGCAGTTTTGAGCCACAATAATAGGCTTGTTGTATATTTCAGTCAGAAGTTGAATGAAACTAAGGGGAAGTAATCCACATATGATAAAGAGTTTTATGCCGGAATTCAAGCCTTGAAGAAATGGAGGCACTACCTTGTTCCAAAGAAATTTGTCTTGTATAGCGATAACCAAGCTTTGCAATTCATAACCTGATAGGAGAAGTTAAACCAGAGACATGCTAAGTAGATAGAGTTTATGCAAAATTTCACTTTTTTCATTAAACATATTTCTGTTAATGCTAACCAAGTTTTTGATGCATTGAGCATGAGATGTCTAATTCTACAGGAATTTCAGGTCAAGACCTTAGGGTTTGAACACCTTAAGGAGATGTATTGTGATGATCTATATTTCAAAGAAGCATATGAAGCATGTACAAATCATGTGCTCAGTTATAGAAGCCAGTGGATAGAGTATATGATTCAAGATGGATTGTTGTTTAAAGGTTTCCATTGTGCATACCAAGGTGCTCGATGAGAGAAATTATGCTGAAGGAAAAACACAGTGGAGGCCTAGCAGAACATTTCAGCCATGACAAGACATTTACACAGTTGAAAAATTCATACTATTGTCCAGGTATGAGAGAAGAGGTGAAAAAGTTTATAAAAGAATGTAAGATTTTCGAGTACACAAAAGGAAAGAAAAAGAATATTGGGTTGTACCAACCATTGTACACTTTATCCCATGCCAGAAGAAAAATGATGCAACACACATTGCAAATTTTTTTTTCAAGGAAGTTGTGAGACTCCATGGATTTCCCAAGAGTATTGTCTCAGATAGGGACACTAAATTTGTTGGTCATTTTTGGAGAACATTAAGGAAGAAGATGGGGACAGAACTGTCTTTTAGTTCATCATATCACCCTCAAACAGATGGACAGACTAAGGTGGTAAATCAGATCTTGGAAAATTTATTGAGAATTTTGGTCACTGAACATCATAGCTAGTGGGATCAAATTCTATCATAAGTAGATTTTGCATATAATGATTCACCAAACAGAAGTACAGAAAAAATACCAGTCTAGATAGTGTATGGGATGATGTGAAGAGGGGTATCATAATTGAGAGACATGGAGCAAAGTGAATTCAAAAGCGATGGAGTAGAATACTTCGCTGCAGAGATGCAGAAGCTTCATAATCAGATCAAGGAGCAGTTGCAAAACAACAATCTAGATTATAAATGCAGAGCCGATCAGCACAAAAGAGAACTTCAATTTGAAGTGGGAGATCAATTTTTAGCACACTTGATGAAGGAAAGGTTCCCAAGAGAAACATATAACAGGTTGAAGCTGAAGAAGATTAGACCATGAAAGATCCTAAGAATATTTGGTAACAATTATTATGAGATAGAGCTGCTAGAGGATGTGGGAATATCACCCATATTCAACATTTCAAACCTATATCCTTACAGGGAAGATGACATAGGAAGATCAGAAGATCAAGAGAAGATTCAATGGGAGAAGCAGATTCCTGTAGCAGAAAATCCATAGATGGAGAAGATCATTGATCAGAGGATTGGTAAGAAGACCAGGAGGAAGACCTATTTTGAATATTTTGTCTAGTGGAAGGGACACTCAATAGAAGATTCCAGTTGGGTAAGTGAAGTTGATGTCCAGAAACATGGAAAGTGAATGTAGGAGCTCATGAACAGGAGTCCATGAATTTTCTTCCCAGAGAAGTATGATGTAGGAGCATTGTCAGCAAAGCCCACATGGGAAGACATTACAACGCCTAGCATGCATTTTGAGTAAAATTTTGAATTTTGAAAGATGGAGTATCTCATAGAACTACTGAGTAAATGATGAATCAAAGAAGTTTTAATGGTTGGAGGTTGAACGATCACGAAAGATCAGGGGAGATCAGATCGTCCTTCAGTTTATTTTATTTTGGCGTAGATCGAGAACATTCACCTTAATTGTCTATCACAAACGTTTATTGCAATAGGACTTAAGTAGTTGTAAGCTTTTATTTCGATAAGATAAGTAGTTGGAGAGAACCCTAGAGGACCTCTTATATAAGTAGATGCATTTCACGCTTGAATGAGGTTGATGCAGATTAGTAGGAGATAGTTGTTACTGGATGTAAGTATTTTATCATAATTGTAGCCATTTTCATTTGAATGAATATAACAAAGGGATATTGACCCAATGCATGGTGTTCCTACTATTTATAGTTTCTCATTTGTTTTTTGTTTTCATGAATGAATGAGTTATGTTGTTGAATGTATGAAATTGTGAAGCATTAGAATAAGTTTCACTTGTTTTCTCTTCGTTGAGTCCCTACAAGGTGTGCATACAGTCCACAAGGAGTGCGTTGATAGAGTCTGTTTCGACTCAGAAGCAAGGAAGAGATAGCGTGAAACTTCCATTTGCAAGGAGTGCAAAGGGACTGTGGCAAGGTGTGCATAGTCACCCGCAAGAAGCTAAGTCTTGCATAAGAATCTGTTGTAGGGAGTGCACAAATTTGAAATTCAACTAAGTGTCGAAAAAAACCCTCAAGAGAGCTGAAGGTTCAGAGGGAAGGATATGTCAAGAGAAGTTGGCAGGAGAAATATTCAAAGGGACTGAAGCTATGAAGGTTTAACAAGTTAATGCTCAAGATCCCTTCAGGAGGAAGCAAGATTGTTCCAGATCGTCAGATCTGGGAGAGGTGCACGGTGTTTAACTGTGAGTTCCTTCAAAAGTTTGTGATTTAGAGAAATTGCGCCAGGTAGACGAAAACCTTTGCGAAGTCGCAAAATGCAAAGTATATCCAAGTGCTTGGTTGAAGCGGGGATATGTGGCAGCCTATTGGAGAAATCAGAGGAAAGAGCTCCGGAAGGTTTGCGTAGAGAAAAAGGTCATTTTTCGCAAAGTCACGAAGAGTGAGGAGATATAGATCATCAGTATGGAAGGACACGTGCCACCAGTTCGTAAAATTTGAAGAAGCGTTGAGGGGAAAGAGAGGTCATTCGAAGCGGAGTGAGAGGCGAATCTTTGTCATTGATCAAGAGAGACAAGTGGCGCTTGATATAATATTCTGGGTATGGAGTACTTCAGAGAAGAGGAGTGTTAAGACATGTAGAACTCTCGAAGACCAAAGTTCGAACAGATCATAGTCACCGGCTATGGGAGTGACGAGAACCGTAGATCTGCCCAGGTGAATTTTCGATTCGAGATTCAAACGAAAAGGGTGTTGTTGTTGCCAAGAACATCGAACCCCGAAGTTATGAAGCGTGCAGGAGATTAAGCCTCGAGTCACAACCCGAGGCGACACGAAAAGGGGGGCCTGTGTAACTTGTTCTAGGGGCTGCTAAAGGCCCGAAAGAGATAATTCAACTCAGGAGAGTAAGATCCTTGACCGAGAGATCGCACAACCTCAAGGGAGAGTAGGGGGGTCTGCATTAAGTGATACCACTTGACGCAGACTCCCCTACTCTCACTCGAGGCTGCGTGACCTCCCAGTCAAGGATCTTACTCTCCTGATCTGAATTATCTCTTTCAAGCCTTTAGTATCCCTTGGAACAAGTTATACAGGCCCCCCTTTTCATGTTACCTTGAGCTGTGACCCAAGGCTTAATGTCCTGTGTGCTTCATAACTTTGGGGTTCGTTGTTCTTGGCAACAGCTGCACCCTTTTCATCTGAATCCCTAAATCGCGAATTCGCTTGGGCAAATCTATGGTCCTCATCACTCCCACAACCGACAGTTGTGATCTATTCAAACTTCGATCTTTGGGAGTTCCTCACGTCTTAACACTCCTCTTCTCTGAAGTACTCCATACCCAAAATCTTAGATCAGGCACCACATGTCTCTCTTGATCGACGACTGAGATTTGCCTCTCACTCTGCTTTAGATGGCCTCTCTTTCCCCTCATCTCTTCTTCAAATTTCAGGAACTGGTGATGCGTGTCCTTCCAAACCAACGGTCCAGATCTCCTCGCTCTTCGCAACTTCACAAAAAATGACCTTTTCTCTGTGCAAACCTTCCTGAGCTCTTTCCTCTGATTTCTCCAATCTACTACCACGTATCCCTGCTTCAACCAATGACTTGGATATACTTCTCACTTCGCGAAGTTTTTCATCTGCTTGGCGCAATTTCTCCGAATCACGAACTTCTGAAGGAACTCACAGTTAAACACCACACACCTCTCCCATATCTGACGATCTGGAACAATCTTGCTTCCTCCTAAAGGGATATTGAGTGTTAACTCGTTAAACCTTCAGATCTTTACTCCCTTTGAAGATTTCTCCTACCAACTTCTCTTGATGTATCCTTACCTCCAAACCTTCAGCTCTCTTGAGGGTTTTCTTTGACACTTAGTCGAATTTTGAATCTGTGCACTCCCTGCAACATATTCTTATGCAAGACTTAGCTTCCTGCAGGAGACTGTGCACACCTTGCAACAGTCCCTTTGCACTCCTTGCAAATGGAAGTTTCTCGCTATCTCTTCTGAGCTTTTGAGTCGAAACAAACTCTGTCAATGCACTCCTTGTGGGTTGTATGCACAACTTGCAGGGACTCAAGAAAGAGAAAACAAGTGAAACTTATCCTAATGCTTCACAGTTTCATACATTCAACAACATAACTCATTCATTCATGAAAAAAAAAACAAATGAGAAACTGTAAACAATAGAAACACCTTGCGTTGGGTCAATATCCCTCTGTTATATTCATTCAAATGAAAATGGATACAATTCTGATAAAAGACTTACATTTAGTAACAACTATCTCCTACTAATATGAATAAACCTCATTCAGGTGTGCAATGCATCTACTTATACAAGAGGCCCTCTAGGGTTCCCTCCAACTACCTATCTTATCGAAATAAAATCTTACAGCTACTTAAGTCCTATTACAATAAACGTTTGTGACAGACAATTAAGGCGAATTTTCTCAATCTATGCCAAAATCAAATAAACTAAAGGACGATATGATCTCCCCTGATCTTACATGATCATTCATCCTCCAACCATTAAAACTTCTCTAATTCATCATTTACTCAGAAGTTCTCTGAGATACACCATCTTTCAAAATTCAAAATTTTACTCAAAAGGTGTAGTAAGCACTGTGTTGTTTTCCCATGTGGGCTTTGCAGATGATGCTCTTGCATCAACTAGTATCATTGAGTTTAGATCTTGCACCTTTGAGTTGCAGGAGGAAAAGTGGACAACATTGAGATGACTATACACTAACCTAAAACGGTTCCAATATTTGTCTACAGAGATGCTTGCATTGGTAGATACAATCAAGGATAAAAACATATAGCTACAGGTTGTCTAGATGACTATGGATGAACTAAATAAGTGGTTATTGTAAGATCAGAACACAACCCTAGACTTACCCAAAATGAAATAAAAGGAAAACCAGCTAAATTATCCAACACTAGCAAATGTCCACAAAGCAAGCACAACACTTGAAAATCGTATATATGTATCAACCAACAACTGCACATGCCTATACACAATTTTCAAAAAACTAATTGAATGGTGTTTCTTACCCAAGCTTGGAGAGATGGGTGCATCAATACCAATAGAAACAATTTTGGTAGAGCCAGAAGACTATACCCACTCCAAAGAGATTTTGGTAGGAATAATCAATTGAGTTACTAAAAATGCATTAAAAGAGCATATAGTTGGACCATCTAGAGGCATTAATTTCATTAATTCCTTGTTTATCACACTTAAAAAAGAGATGGGAACCATCACTAAAGATAAAATGACCTATGAAGTCTCTCTAGAACAACTTATTTTTAGGAGTCCATTAAGAATCTCTTCCCAACATGAGGTTTGCATGGCTTATATTGAAGATAAATCTTAGGGTCGATTGTAATATTTTGAAAAATAATGCATAGTTAATAAGATATCAGAAAAGGAGAAAAACAAGGGAAGTCAAAAGGTTCTAATTGTTAAATGGGATGCACAAAGTCTCAATAAATAGTTGTAGCATGTAGACTATATATCTCCAAGAGCACCTTGTATGAAGGGCTATTGTTTTTTGTAATTTTGAGAACAATTTCAAGAAATTTTGATGATAAGAAGATCTTAGGGCCATTTTTGTAGGAGTACATGGTGTTGTGTGATGGACTTTATATGAACTACTTATGGTGTTAGTATTGTCATTTTCACAACTATAAGGTTATAATATTCATGTGTTGATTGTTTTTTTGTTAATTTTATGGCTTTACGTTTAAGTTACTTTTATGATATTTATCGTTCTAAGATGTTATATAGATGGTTGTGAATGGCTTGTTGTTTTAGACTACTCTGCTCACATTTATCATTTATATTTATGTGTTTATTATTTTCTCTAATAGTTATTTGTTTTGGAGGTGCAAGTATGAATTGTTAATTAACCTCTATCTACTTAATTATTTTTACTCCCAGCTAGGATAGGTTAGAGTATTTTACTTTCTGCACTTAGAGTAATTTCATACTACATAATGCATTCTATATTTCCATCACCAACCTTATTCATGTTTAGTAATGGTTTCCAAGCCAAAATCTAGATGGGTCTCCTATACCAAATGGTGTAAGGTCTAATTAGGACTTTATACCCAAAATCACCCATGTCTATTGAAGGGTACTTTTTCTCACATCAATATAAATTGATGCTAGAAGGAAGTATTGGGTTGTATTACTGATAGAAATAACTGATATTCAAATGGTAAAATATCTTAATCTCCAACCCACGAAACTCAACCCAAAATTTTCCATGACACGGGTGATAATTCCAAGTTAGAAACTAATTTTGAAGACACCTCTCCTATTTTCAAAGTTCCCGAGTCTCCCCCTGAGAAATTTTAAGTTGTTCCTAAACCTGAGGTTAACACTTTACAACATCTTACTTGGGAGTTTTCCCAGCAAATTAGTGAGGCACCCATAGAACCTATGCAACCCAGACAAGGATTTTCCCATAGAATCTGCATCCAAAATCCTCAAGAAGTTCTTGTTGATTCTGTAGAAGACTTGGTATAACTTTACTTGCAAGAAATCACTCAACCTTTGAACCAAATTCCATTATCACCCCCATCGTCACCTCGACCTTAACCCCCTAAAACCAAACTAAATAGAACAACTAGTGAAATATTGAATTAGATAATAACTATCCAATTGGCAGAAAACCAACCTAGCCTACCCACATGGATGTTCCAAAGATCTCTTAACTTGGGAGGGAAACTGCATGACTTACATAAACACCTTGTGTTATGGTCCTAACCCGCACATAGATAGATCAATGTATTCAGATGTAATAAAGGTCAATATTAATAAGACATTTCAATAAAATAGAATAAGGTGGATGTAAGAAGACCTAATAGGAGCTTCCGCTTCTAGAAGGATCTTCCTCTAGATGCTTCTCTTAATAGACATATTTAGTATAAATAAGAGTCGAGGGTATGAAAAACCCTAGCTTGGAGATTATTGTAACATAGTGTTGCTCGATTGGAGGTTGCCCCCTCGAAGAGGCCTGTGAACATTGCTTTTTGAATCAAAGTGCTTTTCTGTTGCTATTTCGTATATCATTTCTGTGTATTGCGAAGATTATGATGGATATTTTACTATTATTCTGCCATTACTAGCATTTTATTTCTGTTCTGCATATTTTATATATCTGGTATCTTACAAGTGGTATCAGAGCACTTTCCTTGGCAGAAATTATGGGTATTTTTTTTCTTCAGGCTAGAGACGTATTCCGGCATCTTTAAGCCATAGAGATCTGTCGTTATGCGCATAAAACCATGGTTGTGGGATTCATACATGCAGGAAATACAAGTGGTTCTTAAGCGCACGTCTATTGGCCACCCTTGTAACCCCTGTTGGTACCCCTTCGAGTGGTAGCGCATCAGAGAGCACCTGTGTACGGATCAGCCTAGATTTCCTGAAGCCCTCTTTAGATAAACCTATCGGCCGCCGGACTGCTATAGTGTCACCGAGAATAGCACTTGGGAAGATACTCTCTAGTACCTGGGTAGTCGGGTAGTACAACTAAGGGTACGGTCTATCCTTCTTAGCTAGTTCCCTGAGATATTGGGCCGAGTACTACTGTTGGACCCCACATGTATATCAGAGAGCTATAGCACAGGGCAAACCCTTGTCTGTAGAACCCTTGAATACCTAAACCTTGGGGAACATAAACAACAACATAAACAAATTAAATCGGCGAGATCTATTGACACGCATTTGTGTTCGGATTGCTAAGTAAATACTCTCTGGTTCAGAATTCGGGGATTTGAGACCTATTCCATTAGATTCATATCTTCTCCCTTATCACTTTCATCCATATCATTTTTCTGCAAAAAATTTTGACCCCGCCTGCTCCCTTTTCAGTTCACCCATCATCATGGCCCATACCCGTAACCAAGAACTAGAGTCTCGCTTCAACACCCTGCAATCTGGTTTACTTGAGATCCAACAAGAAGTGCAACAACTCAGTGCTACTATTGCCTCCCGTGATGCCTCCATGAATGCATCCGTAAATGTAGCCGTGCAGTCCGCAATGGCGGTAGTCAAACATGAACTGACCACCCAACTGGAATCTGTCTTTGCATCACTCTGCACCAAACTCAAGCTCCCTACAGATGACTCTTTTCCTGAGGCACATACAAAGACTAAAGGTGAAACTTCTTCCCATTCCTTTCAACCCCATCACTTTCAAAGGGACATACGCCTTCCGCGGGTGGATGTAACCAAATTTCATGGCTCAGACCCCACTGGTTGGGTCACACAAATGGAACATTATTTCTCTCTCTACAACATT
>SNQJ01S0003883.1:318226-359661 GCA_010110895.2 Picea sitchensis
GCTATTTGGAAGGATATCTCTATGGACTTTATTACAGGCCTACCCAAATCGGGGAATAAATCAGTGATAATGGTGGTGGTGGATCGCCTTTCCAAGTATGCTCATTTTTGTGCTCTTCACCACCCATTCACTGCATCCACGGTGGCTCAAATTTTCATGGATCAAGTCTTCAAACTTCATGGCATGCCAAACTCAATTGTTTCTGATCGAGACCCCACTTTCACAAGCAATTTTTGGCAAGAACTGTTTAAGCTACAAGGCACACAATTGCATCTCAGCTCAACTTATCATCCCCCGAGAGATGGTCAAAAGGAAGTCATCAAAAAGTGTTTGGAAACATATCTAAGGTGCTTTGCCTATGAAAAACAACACCAGTGGGTTCAATGGTTACCCATCGCCGAATGGTGGTACAACACTACATACCATATAGCCACTCGCATGACTCCTTTTGAAGCAGTGTATGGACAGAAGCCACCATCAGTTCTCTCATACTTACCGGGTACCTCGAAGGTCCAAGCGGTTGACCAAACACTTACATTCCGAGAGGATATCCTTTGTACCCTTAAAGAGAACTTGGTCATGGCCCAGAATAGAATGAAGCAACAAGCAGATCAAGGTCGCTCAGAACATCAATTTGTCGAAGGGGATCAGGTGTTTCTGTGACTGCAACCATATAAGAAAACGTCCCTCAAGGCCGAGCAGTGTTAGAAGCTAGCACCCAAATTTTATGGCCCTTACACAGTTCTCAAGCATGTGGGATAGGTCGCATATCAGTTAGCTCTGCCCAGTCAGTCGAAGCTACATCCTGTTTTTCATGTTTCATGCTTGAAGAAGGTGATTGGAACCAACTGCCAAATTCAGACCAACCTTCCAGAGTTAGCTGAAGAAGGATCCATTTGGCTACAACGAGAAGCAGTTTTGGACCAGCGGGAGCGTCGCCTGTGTCAGAGAACCATCAAGGAAGTGATAGTACAGTGGAAAGACATGACTCCAGCAGATGCCACTTGGGAACCAGCTACCATTCTGCAGCAGTTTCCACATCTCAAGCCTTGAGGACAAGGCTGCTTTTAAGGGGGCGGACATGTTATGGTCCTAACCCAAACATAGATAGATCAATGTATTCGGATGTAATAAAGGTCAATATTAATAAGACCTTTCAATAAAATAGAATAAGGCGGATGTAAGAAGACCTAATAGAAGCTTCCGCTTCTAGAAGGATCTTCCTCTAGATGCTTCTCTTAATAGACATATTTAGTATAAATAAGAGTCGAGGGTATGAAAAACCCTAGCTTGGAGATTATTGTAACAGAGCACTGCTCGATTGGAGGTTGCCCCCTCGAAGAGGCCTGTGAACATTGCTTTCTGAATCAAAGTGCTTTTCTGTTGCTATTTCGTATATCATTTCTGTGTATTGTGAAGATTATGCTGGATATTTTACTGTTATTCTGCCATTACTAGCATTTTATTTCTATTCTGCACATTTTATATATCTGGTATCTTACACCTTGAGAGGATTTTACCCAATTTTTACCTAGAAAAGCCATGCATTCTCGAAGATCATATAAATAACTTATACATTGTTGTAAGGTTAATTAATGTTGAACATGTAGATGTTGTCTGTAGACTATTCCCCTACACCTTTGAAAATATAACATCTATCTAGTATTATATTTTACTAGAAAATTTCATTTGAGGTCGGGACAATTTTGAGAGGGACTTCATTCAAAAATTCAGTGAAGAGAAAACTTTGACTACTCTTTCGAAAGAGATAATAGCCATTAAAATGGAGAGCAAAGAAAGAATCAAGTACGTCAACCAATACTTCACCACCATCCTCAGTAAGTTCCCCATTAGCACTCAACCAATCGAAGTAGTAGTAATCGAATATTACACATCTGCCTTGCATAAATTTGTTTACATGTTTGTCAAAAGAATTGGTAAAACCACTCTAGTAGGAAGTCTTGAAGAAGACAAGAAGGTAGAAAAGGATCCCATCGATTTAGAAGGAGCCCAGTTGTTGACCAAAACTATAGAGAAGGATCCCAACCATTTATAAGGTCTAATTAAGTCGGTCAATAATTTATATAATGAATTCATTGACCTTAAAAGGAATTCTTCAGAAGGGTTATCCACTCACAGACCATCTAGAAACTTCCATAAAAAAGGAAACAACAAACCCAAAACTCCAGAACCCCCAAATTTGAATCTAAATCCAGAGGAGGTAAGGATTCCATACCAATTTTTTTCTTATCATCAATTTAATAATTATGAGAAGACTTTTCCTTCACTATGAATAAGGAGAGACCATTAGAGAAGCTACCATGTTCCTTTGGCACTAGGTAGAAAACTCTAAAATTATGATGTAGTAGGAGAGGTATCCTTAGGATATTTATAGGCCCCCAAATCCACCCTAAATAATTACAACTTGAGTAAGGGACCTATACCTAATTCTAATATTTTTTTCAAAGAAAATTTAGTCTTCAGAAAGGTCACTTATCCCACCTAGGATTAGGGTAACACACCCACCCCTCAATCAAAATATTCCACCAATGCTTATCAATCCAGCAAGACCTTAGTGAGCATACTAACCACATGGATTATGGAATACATTGTCACTGAAGACATGAAGAAAACCAAAGAAAATGTTTCCATGTATGATATATGTATTGTTACCCCCCATGCCTAGGGGTAACTGGAGGATATCATGTCTCGAAGACTGCAATGGAGAACATGATCTACACCATGATGATGATGATCAACATGTCTACATATGGAAACCCAACAAACCCCCTCATTTTCCTCCCAATTGGATCAACCAAGGCTTATCACTTTCAAGCAACCCAGAGTATGGAAGATGGTAAGCCATTGTGGCCATAAGGTATGTTAGTCCTTATTTCATGCAATGTTTTTTACTTAATTTGTCAGGCATGTGGATGAATATATTTGGTTGAAGTTGGATAATGGATCACTGATTTTGAAAATTATGTCAATTGTCTTGTTTCACTTTGGTTTTCATCTTCTGTACCCTAATCCAATGTTTTCACCACCCATGGAAAAGGGGTAATACTTGGGGCCCTCCCAAGGGAAACATTCTTCTCCCAATCATACTTAACACTTTCCATCTTGAATCCTCTCATACTATACTAAAATTCATTTATGGTCCATTCTCTCATGAGAAGAGTGGCTGAAGGCCCATAGGTTGTTTCACAACTACTATAAAAGAATAAGAAAATGATGCTATAAAAGAAAGTGAACATAACAAAGAATTACCACCAAAATATAGTCCAAATTGAGCTCTACTCATTCAGTGCTCACCCCAGACCCAAAAAAAAGGTAATGCTAAATCTTGGAAAACTATAAAACGGGACCCAAAAATTTGCAAATTATAAATGAAAGCATGGATTAGAAAAAGGCAAAAGGGGGTTTGGAAAAAGGTGGCACGCAAATATTGGGTAACTCAAGAGCAAGAACACCCTCCAAAAAGGTGCTCATAGAGATGGATTAACATGATAAGGCATGAAGAAATCCCTCAACCATATTACTTTCACACTTACTCTTGGTGGGTTTTTACTATCCCTTGTCACTCTCAGAACCTATCTGTCTACCTAGGTTATTTTATTTTCTCTCTAGGTGGCACACCTAATAGGGTTGGATGAAGACCCTCCCATACTTAAACTTGGTAACTCACATAGGGTCCTGGGATGGTGTGATTCTTGAAGGGTATACTAAGGTGAATTGTCTTACATGGATTATATCTTAAGTTGCATCTTATTTTGTATGCTTTAAGGACTAATGTTTCTTATGAACTATGGTTAACCATGTTTTATACTTTGGTTTGTTTTGAATTACCCTGAAATGGTTCTTTAGGCACATGTGATGGAGAGTAGTGGGTCATCCAGTGATTCACCACCATTAGACAATGGCCCTCACATTCGCAGGACCTTGGACGATGGACAAATGAGCTTGGTTTGAGTAGTTCTAGTCATTATGCCACACTTAGGGATTGTAATCCCCACAGGCTGGGCATAGTACCCCAGGGATTTGGTGCACAAAGAATGAAGGATGTTGTAGTGGTAGGTGTTTGTACATCACTTGGAGATGCAGTTGCAACCCTACTAGCCTTGGGCGTTTCCTTTGGAGGCCCTTGAAATCACCTTTCTAGCCCTTGACATCATCTTGTGGCTAGGGTTTTGATGGATGAATGGGTACTGGAGATGATTGACATGACTTTGGATGAGGAGATGCCTCACTTCATACTCTTTCACCCTCAGAGGATGCCACTTGTCCTTTGGAGGCCCAACAATTTCCTTTGGAGGAAATACTTCACCTTCTCCAAGCATGACATCATCCTTCTAGCCCATGACATCACCCTTTTTAGGGTTTCATTATGCATTTTTGTATTTTGGCATATTGTTAGAGGTAAACTAAGGGGTCAGCCCCACTTATTTTATGTTGTTGACAAATTATGTGGAAAACATTATGTTGAGGCTTCGTCATATAAAAAGGGAAAGCCTTATTTTCATTTTGGATCATTACTTCTCACCTTTGTGAGATACTTTTGAAATTTTCTCCCTTTTGGGGTTACTAGCTCTCTTGAACTCATGCACTATGCTTGGAAGGTCGATTGTGGATGCTCTTTTCTGATTTTGGATGGATTTTTTTGCAATTAGGGTTTATCTCACGGTTTCTTGGTGAAGTAAGTGAATTTTCTACAATTTCATTCTTATGTTATTAATGTTTCATGGTAAAATTTTTATTTCATGCTAGACATCCTGCTTGGTGAAACCCTAAGAGAGGAACGTAAGTACTTCTTCCTATCACAAGGTAATTTTTGTCCAAAATTTGTGAAACAATCCTTTCCAGGGTTAGTGATCCAGGTGGTTATTGGTGGCCACCCACATGTTCCAAATTCCAACTGGCTCATCTTGACAGTTTTCAGTTCAACATGTTTCTCTGTAATGGGGACATTTATTTGTAATTTTGGGTTCTTCACTTTCAATTTTTTCATGAATCCCTACACAACATCCAACTAGATAATGGTGGCCTCCCACCTGTTCCAACTAGATTATTTTGGAAGTTTTCATATCAGTCCATCATTTTGTACTTCTAGGGCCGTTTTGGGGCCCTAAACAGTGTTTTCTTGGCTTGCCATAGTCAAACTGTAGACAAAGTTAGAGTTTGATGGAATACTACGTATTTCTTAAAATACCTTTCCAACAGGCTATCACATGCCTAAAAAAAATATTGTATGCAAAAGGTACGACCCTAGGAATTTGATGTACTAACTTATCCCAACTGGGCCCACATGACTTTTGGCGCTTCATCTCCTAGGGTTAGGTTTTTGGATTTATAGGGTTTTGGAATTCATGTTTATTATAAAAAGGCCTTCAGAGCCTCATTGTACTCATGTTATTGTGAATGAGTGTATCCATCACATCTCTTCTCAGAGATAAGATGCTACCATTATAGCGAGTCTTTCACTCTGTATTTTTATAGTCTCTATACATTTCTTTCATTAATAGAAATAATGTATTACTATATTTCTCTATTTATGGTAATATTTATGTGCACTTCATTGTAATATCTCTACTTTCATTTCGTTCCAAAAATAATCCGGATCAGTTAGACTCCTAAAGCCCTAAAGTGCTAGCACTTTAGGATTTTAACCCTAGACTTTTGATTTTGACCTAGTTGAAACTACAAGAAGGGAAAACAAATTTTTAGGGTAAAAATGTAAGTGCACCCTCAAAATAATTCTCCTCAATATTCAAACCCTAAGGCCCTAATGTACTATCACCTTAGAGTTTGAAAAATATCTCTTTGTTTCAAGTAGGCCATCATCCAAGACTAGTTTCATTTGTTGTTATAAGACTCCATAACCCTTGAAAGGCACTAGTCTCAAAGAATTTTCATGGTGAGTTGATCAACAAACTCTTTCTCTCAACTCTCTTAAGCATTTTACTAAGCTAAATAACACTAACATTGGAAAACTAAAAGGAAAATTTGTTGTTTTTATGAAATTTGTCTACATCCATTTGATAACACTTTTATTTGTTGCATACACTCTTGCAATGGTGGCCTAACTAATTCAAAAATTGCATTTTACAATTGGATATTGTTGTAGTGGATGAATGCTAAGTTTTAATTGCCAATTTTTCCATTTATGAGAATTAATCATTTCTTTTGTTGTAAATCATTTATTGTTTTCATATCATTGTTTACTTCTGCAAATTTACAACAACCATTGCAACTTACACTGTCTAGTGTCTTTAAGAGGTATTAATTGCATGTTTGGACTTGGAAATAATTATATATATGTTGTAAATTGTTATTGTTCTAAGTAGGTAATCAAACAACTTCATACCTCTTTTCTTACCTTGACCTAGACCTTTCTTTAGGTGATCAAGAGAGGGGGCTGTAGGCTTGGCTACTATACTTATTACTTTGATCCCTTGAGGTCACCAGGGAATCCTCCCTTTTGTTGGACCTCCTCCACCACTAGAAAAAGGGAATTTCTTACTAAGGTGACAATGATAGGATCTTCCATAGTTACACAATATTTGGGGACTTGTGGTGGGGATTTGAACAAGTACAAATCATACGATAACATTTTGGCATCGTTGTCAAGGAGAATTGAGTCATTCTCATTAATGAAATACCTTTGGTAAATTGTCCCCCAAAGCCCTTATCTTACAAGTTTACGTGGAAATTCCACTGAGGGTGATTCCCATACCTTCCTTAGATGATCTAAGGGTGATCATCTGGTGACTACACAAATTTTAATAAGGTACACTAACCCTCCTAGGGCCTACAAGAGAAGAGTTCTCTACAACTCACTTGTAGTAAAATCCTTGTTTGGTGGAAACCTTCCCTTGCCTACAATGGCTCAAAATAAATGGGCATCCAATATATTCAAACCTTTAGACATATTTTCCATCCAAGGATACCCTAGGTAGATGCCTCCTAGGTATGATTAAGAATTGAATTCCCAAGTTTTATAGTAATGATGTGACCACTATTGAAGAGCATATGAGTAAGTTTTGGGCATTCTTCCAACTTAGTCCCGTGAGTGATGATGTTGAGTATTTAGTGATGAAAATTTTCTCAGCTACTCTTACCGATGTTGCAAAGAGGTGGTATGAAATTATCCCTAACAAGAGTATCAGGAATATGGATCAACTTGAGGAAACCTTACTTAAAGGATAGAGTACCAAATAGGACCCCAACTTGTTGTGGATGCGACTTACTAAAATAAAGAAGTTGGAAATTGAAACTATTAAAGAATTTGATGCTAAGTTTGATAAGTTGCTTCAACAAGTCCCTAGAAATCATCACCTTGGGAAAGATTACCTTCTCTTCCTCTACATCAGGGCTTTCCGAGGACACTTTGGGTATTTTATCAAAGACACAAATCCAACAACCATTCAATAAGCCTAATAAATGCCTGCAAATATTGAAGCTAATGTTTCTCCATGCAAGGTATAGCCTTTCTATTCCCTGAGAGACAAGGTCGATACCAAACCAAGGATAGTACACAATGTTGAGCCAACTCAAGATGCTATTGATCCATGGGTAGGACTTGAAGAGGCTATAAATGACCTAGCCAAGAAAAAGATCACTAATTTGGAAAGAGCACAACAACAATCCCCCAAGCCTCCTTTTAGGGGGCATCCTCAAAATCCTAGCCAAGCATGGAGATCTTGAGCTCCTAATGAAAAAAAGGTTCCCAACACTCTAGCCCCATCAAACAGTGTAGATGAGATTCCTTGGTGATTAGCTTGTGGGGATTTGATCCAAGTGGATATCAGTGGCCAACCACCTTTTCCAACTGGTTTAAAACAGTTTTCTGGCAATTTTGGTAATTTACTATTTTAGCATTTTTTCGGGTTTTGAACTTCCGGAGCCATTTTGAGGCCCTAAACGACGTTTTTTGGGAAAACGGGGAGCAACATGGAACAATGTTCAATGTTCAATGTTTCTCACACAAAAGTTTTAGTCCTCGGATATATGTTTCTAACGGTGTATCGAGCACCCCAAATAGAGATCGTATGCAAAAGTTATGCCCCTAGGAAGTTGACGTATCAACTACCCCCATCGGGGCCCACAAACCTTTTGGATTTTCATCTTCCGGGGTTTGGGTTTTGGATTTTCCTTATGTTAAAAAGGCCCTTAGAGCCTCATTGTAAAAATCATCTTCTTGCGAGTGCAAGTAGCCGTCACATCTCTTCTCAGAGATAAGCTGCCACCATTCTAGTGAGTCTTTCACTCTATACTTTTGCAGTCTCTATACATTTATTTCATTAATAGAAATCGTGTATTACTTTATATCTGTGATTCTTGTTTATTTCCGCTATATCTCTGTTATATTGTTGTCTCTCTTGTAATATCTCTAAATATTTCTGTGTTATATCTCTGCTCTCATTTCGTGCCAAAAATAATCTGGATCAAGATGCACATTGGGAACATGAACACCCAATGAATAATGGGTAAATTGATCAAATGAATTTATTTGATACCATAAATCATGTATTTATCATATCTCCTCAAGTATGCCTCAATATCACACATGAACAACTTGAGGAAGGAAAAAGGGAAGAAACGAGGAGGGCTAGGATGGAAATTATAAACAAAATGGATGAGGAGTCAATGGAGAGACTTAGGAAGAAGGAATTACAAGCACACACAAGATGAAGAAGTGCATCACAAGCTCCACCCAGTGACCCTAATCCCCCTCAACAAGGACCTCCTCCTCCACCAACAAGAAATCCTCTTCCTAGTTCCACTTTACTAAAGACTAGTGATATTGAGTTGAGTATTGACATAGACAGTGTCTTGGAAAAGATCAATGTACATGTACCTTTGAAAGAGATCATTAATATTCCTTCATTGGAAAGCAAAGTTGACAAGTTATTTAAGGTATAGGGTGAACCTGTGGATCCTCCTATAATTTTGCAAGCTATTTTTTTTAGATCACATTTTGACGAACACTCACCATTATTCATCTCAATGCAAGTAAACAATAAAATCTTTAATAATTGTATGCTTGACTCAGGAGTAGGTGCAAGTATCATTTCCTTGAAAGTAATGAGGAAATTGGGTTTGGAAACCAGAAGGCCTTATAGAAATGTCTATGAGATTGAATCTAGGGCCATTCCCACAGATGGTGTAATAGAGAACATAAAGGTCCTCCTTGGTCGATATCCTAAGATGGTTTTCTTGATGGACATTGTGGTCATACAGGTCCCAAATGTATGGGGAATGCTCTTGTCTAGAAAATTTGTTGCAATGTTGGTTGGTACTTTACAGATGGATTTGACCTATGATACTATACCTATGAATGATGATTCTTGTGTTTGCCTACCCAACTTGACCATGAAAAAGAATATGTTGAATAAATTGACCTTGACCCATATATTGAGGAGATCCTTGAAGTAATCAAGAGATCCCTTCCATTTTTTTTCCTAGATGTCCTTCCTTTTGCCCAAGAAGAAGATTTTGATGCTATAAAATGACCTTAGAAGGAATATTACCAACAACAACTAGACAACTATAAAGATAAGAAAGTTGGATCTATCAAAATATTGAAGAAAGATGATAAGCAGTTACTAATCAGAATGAGACAAGATGATGTTATTACAATGGAATCCCACCCCCCTCCCTCGAAACAATATACTAGGGTAATACAAGAAGTACACAACCTTAATGGAAGGGACTACAAACAAGGAGATTTGGTTTTAGAGTGGGATACGAGGAACAGCCAACCCAATACATGAAAGGAATTTGGAAAATTTTGGTTGGGTCCCTACGAGGTTGAAAATAATTTTGTCAATGGTTCCTACTACCTATCCACATTGTATGGGAGGATGTTTCAATTTTCACATGAAACTCCATGTGACTAATTTTCAGATCTGAAAATTGCTTCGTTGTGAGCTAACAATAAACCCTAGTTATTATCACTGAACAATTTTACACTGAAAATTATTGACTGAAAATATATGCAGTGGAAGAAATAAGATCATAGATGAATCATAAATACACATGAGACATGAAATTTATGTTATGTAACCTTGTCAATTTCAGAAATTTTGAGGGAAAAAATAACTCTCCTGGCCAATTCAATTTCACCAAAAATATGAGGACAATCTTGTCCTCCAATAACCAGAAAATCAGAAAAACCAAACCTCAAAAAATACTTGGAAACTCCTCTTCCCACAAACTGATGCAGACCACCTGTACGACCTATTAATGCCACTTGTACTATTATTGATGCTAGCCTGCATGGACCTACTCCTACCCCAAAAAAACTTGTATGGACATATGTGTTTCACCTTACTGCAACACCCATACATACAATATTGTGCCCACTGCAACCATCATTCATACGTGATTCACCTTCCTGCAAACCATGTACATATGCAATTGTTACCACTGCAACCCACGTACATGTATGAAAAAATCAGCTTCCTTCGCACATGTGTCCCTCCTCTCTCCTACGCCATATTTTATAGAGTTGCAGACCTTCCTTTGCTGAGATCACCAAGCCTCCTAGCACAAGTGAAAACTCACTTATGCTAACTCCATTGTGTCTCCACAATCTACATAATGAAATGTCACAATGACCTATATCCTTTATATACAATTATTAGGGGTCATCATAGAATCCCCTCCATAAGTCAACATCAAATTAGACTTTCTTGTGGGTGTGAAGCCCCAACAAAAACCCACAAATCCCATCACCAAACCCATGAATCCCCAAATTCATTCCAAAGGCAGTTTTCACCAAAAAAAGAATGTAATGTGGTGCCCATGACAATTCCCAGGTGCCTGACACCTAGGCCACATGAGAATAATTTTCTGAAGATACAAAAATCAACACTCCCTCTTAGCAAGGGAGGTATTCTCACCACACTCCACAATCACCTAGAAGTATCTTTATTTCTCACAATGGATCCGCTACCATAGATACTCTCCAATATGCCTGATTGGTTTCTCCCCTTATCACTGAGGAAAGTCATGTTGTCTGGCATTATCTATCCTTGGAATACACCCTTCTCCTAGAATCCTCCCTCTCCCAAGCATCCTACTTGGCCTCCTCAACCCATGACACCTTCATGTCAGTCCTGGAAGATGCCTCTCTCCCACCTAAACATGAGGGGAAACTCCCCCTGAATGGATGAATCTCCCTCTGAGCCTACTGAATCTCACTGATATTGGGATCCCTCTATATAATCCCTCTAAAATATGACTCTCTCTAAGTCTGTTGACTCCCTATGAATTCCAACCTCCTTTGAACAGTCCTAGGAGGATACTCCTCCCTACTAGATCTTGAGGGATGACTCCCTATAAACTTATATGGCTCCATTTGAGTTGCCACCACTAGTGGGGATATCTGCCTCATCACTAGTGGAGTTACCCACTCCCTTGGAACCTATGCTACTGGTGGGGCCACCTACCTCATGATTGGTGGAGCTACCTACTCCCTCTGAATATGTTCTACTAGTGAGGCACCTACTTCATCACTGGTGGAGCTAAATGATCCTCCTCATATTTCTCTCTACTCCTTCCAGTCACAACATGCATAGGATTTCCACTTATCCTATATAGGTTTCCCTCTCTAAATCCAAGAACCACCGATGATATGAATCTATATCATTTGGGCACAAATGACACCTATCCATATCGAAACAACACTACATATACCTACTCCTCAATCGTTGAGGTTGAGAACACACTCCTGGCACCCATAACACATTTTCCTTTCGCAACACATCCCCCGACTCCATCCAGAATACCACTTCTCCAGATCATTGTACTACATGCATGGTCCTCATACCATGCTCCTCGTACATACCTAAGTCAGACACTGTGAAGCTCTTGAGAAAATCTTGTGCCCCTATTATGTGTTGGTGGTTCCCACTATATAAGAACCATGCAATCCTCTAAGGCAAGCATCTTGCTTCCCCAAGTCATGACCATCCAATGAACGTATTCCCAAGTCCATCATCCAAGTCTCCAAAAAACTCTTTGTGTCTACAAAGGCTACAAATGATCATGTGTCCTCATCTGAAATAGTCCCAAGATATTGTTGGACACTCAGTCTAATCCACTTTAGACCACCACAAATCATATCTGCAATTGTGCTCATCCTCCTGAGTAAAATACCTCATACATTGTTTCACCTTGAGCCTATGTCAAGTGAGCAACCCTCTAGATGGATGAACACTCTATCTCATCAAACTGCCATCCACACAAATCTATCTCGTAAATGCCAAAGCACCCGAGTTGCACCCATTGCAACTCACTATGAAAAGCCATTGGAAGTCCATCCTCAGAGTTGGCAACCCGCCACACAACATATTGTTGTGAACCGAGCTCTCTACCAATCCACCAAAAATCCAAACCTATTGTTGGGCCCGAGATATGATCAATTTTATGATGGTTATTATACACTTTTTTCGAATGTATATATGTGTTTTTCACATTTTGAAGGAGATTTTTGAAGAATTTTATGATAAAACAGTATGATCTACACCACGTACGTGTGATTCATGTTTAATGACATTATTGAGTATAATTCATCATGTTTTTATGCTTCCAAGGATCTGATTCACATTTTTTTGCTGTTATAGGGAGAAAACATTGTCCGACACTCAGTCCGACACTCCTTCCAGCACTCAGTCCGGCACTCCTTCCAGCACTCGTTCCAGTACTCGATCCGACACTGCGTCCAACACTGCGTATTGCACAAAACAGAGGGTGACTTGGTGGTTATGGTATTGGCAGCCAGTGATGAGCGAATTGGGAATGTGGGTTTTGTTCATGCTTTCCCCATCTAGCTACTAAGATTCTGACAACTCGATTTTAGTTGTTCAAGAGGGCGATTATTGGCTGGCTCTGTTTTATCAGTTAGTGCATCATTTAATGAAAATTGTTGAATTTAGAAGTGGTTCAACCCTCCTTTGGTCGACCACTTGGTCTATAAACATTATAAATACCACTGAGGTGGTCAGATGATTGTTAAGCAATAGAAGCATCAATGTGATAAACAAAAATATGATTTTACTTTGTTTTGCTATTTTACATTGCCAGATTATATAAGAACTGTGTTTTTGAGTTTTCATGGTGAATTCGAATTGCTAAGTTCGTGGTGTTCTTTTAGGAAGTGACCACGACTTGCTGGAGGGCCCACCAATAGTCTGGTAACTGTTCTTTGTGTTGTTTATGCATTTCATAATTTAGTTGTTCTCTTTATTTCCTGTACATGCATTTTTATTGTGTTAATTAGTTTGTTGTTATAATTTAATTGCTTTGATTCTCTTTTGCAGGTTAGAATGATGGATTGTGTTAGCATGCATTGATCTAGTAGTTAGGAATGGATTTGCAAATCCCTAGACTAACCCCATGCACAATTAGATATTAGATTATATTTTTATTTATGATTTTAGAATCAAGTTTAAAACAAAGTTTTAATTAGAATAGAACAGAGTTTTTATTTGAGTTTTCTTTGACAAGGATTTGATGGATGGATAGAGTTAATTTCAATTTTTAATGATAGATTGTTTATCTTAGTTTTATATAGATCTTTCTTACTTAGTTGTTGGCTAATACATTTGGTAGTTTACTTTTTAATATCATAGTTTAATTTATGTTCTTAATCATTTTCTTATTGTAGTTTGAACTTTGAATTGCTAGAATAGATGTAGCATAGTTCCATTTATGTAATTTCTTTCCTAGAGTTAAATTGCAATTGTATTTCTTAGTTAATAATTGAGTTAAGTATGAATTTTGCTTACATAGAATAGAAGTACAATGATGATCTCATTATATTGTTGATGGTTAATAAATGAATATGCAAGGTAATTGACAATTGTTTTGTCATGGCTAAATTCTCATTGGATTGTTTAATCCATATCTTTCACTTTGCTATTGAGATCAGTGTTGAGCTTATACCGCTTGAATTGTCCTTTGTTGTCAAGTGCCATCGAGATATCATCTGACACTTAAGACATTCACACAACCACCAACATTATATTTGAGTTTTTCGTAGATTAAAGATAGTTTCTTGTTTTCGTAGATTAAAGATAGTTTCTTACTTTTGTAGATCAGAAGATGCAGTTTCTTTCTTTCATAGTTGAGAAGATAGTTTTATTGTTGTTGTAGGATAGATAGTCTTTGCTTTGATAGATTAGATAGTAGTTTTCTTATCATAGATTAAGAATTAGTTTCTAGTCCTTCTTTGATGCAGGAGCATCACCAACACATCAAGCGAGCTAGCGCGGAAGCAATTGGACAGCTGGACAAAGCCAGCACAAATTTTGAAAACACCTTGGAAGTTGTTGCGCGAACATTAATGTGAAGATTTAATGAAGTGCACTTGTATATTGTAAATGGACCTTGAGTGGATTGCTCTCGTCCTTAGTAGGTAGGAGGCATTTAAAGTAGTTAATGTAGGTAGATAGAATTTAATTCTAGACTAGACAGTTGTAGAGCGCAAGAGGGAAATGGGATATAGACACCCTCATTGTGCATTGTAACATTATTATTGAAATCTGAGGAAGAAGAACAAGAGCATGCATAGAGCTGTGTAAGAACACCCATGTACAGATATTTGAATTAATAGAAGAGTTTGATTCAAATTCATGGTTTTGTGTTGTTCTCTGTGTATTGATGTTGATATGCTCGTGAATGTTTTCTTCCAGTTACACATTTTCTCTTATATGTTGTGTATATGATTTGATGTTTGAATTGAAGTCTGAGAGAAAGAAGGAATGAGTTTCAATTGTTTCTCTATTTGAGCCAGAGAATTCCTGCAAGGAGTGCAGTTGAAGCATTCGCAAGGAGTACGTTGACAGAGGATTCAGATAGAGATAGCTTTTGTTCTCATTCACCCCAAAGTGCAGTTGGGCACGGGAGCCGCGCAAGGAGTGCATAGGTCGGGTAAAAATCTCAGGGTTGCGAACCTGAGTGAAGCTTTGAAGGACTGTTTCTATAGGTGTGCGCAGAGTCGAAGACTTCAACACTTAGATGTGGTTGAAGGTTGCCGCAAGGAGTGCGAGCGAAGAATTTCTTTATGAGAACCTAAAGCCGTGGGAAAAGCTCAGGAAGGATAGGCCGTTGAGTTTGTTGAAGAACAGCGCAGACAAGTTGTGTTTTGAAAGTTGGTGAGAAGCGTCGTAAGTTTACGCATAGGAGGATAAGTGTCAAAGGAGGAACACTTAGTTATTTCGCAGGGATCGCCAAGCAAAGAACGAACGATCGAAATTCTCCGAGGAGAACTCCCGGATCACCGTGAGACATTAGATCTTGGAGAGGTGCAGGGGAGATACGACGATGTATTCCCAAAGAGTTTAAAGCTCAGAAGGGGTAGAGCCATTGTTCCAAGACAACCAGGGCATTGGATTATTCGTGAGATCGCCTATCGGGATTTTGTGAAGGAAGGGTCGTAAATTTGGTAACGGGAATCACAAAATCGTGATACGTGATATCCCGACAGGCCAAAGGAATAGTGTGGGGCCGCAGAGGAGTTGGTGGCGGACAGGTGGCACGAGTCATCGGAGTTTCGTGACGAGAAGTCTCGAACTCACAGCATTAGGGTTTGTGATACCACGAACTCCGAAATGCTGATGGAGTGAAGCGGTGATTGAATGGTCAATTCGCGCATGTGTCAGAATTTCGGCGCATCGGGTATCGGAAGTCAGGGAACCAAGGTGTTCGACATCGCGAGGGGTGAATCACGATAGAGAAAGTCCCGATAGGAGAAGGGAAAGGTCAGCGTTGACTTGTATTGGCGTTCATGGATTCGTAGGACCAACACTCGACCACTGACCTTTGGATTCGCAAAGTCGCGAGTTCCAATCCTTCGATTTGTGAAAAGGGGGGATCGCGTGAAGAGTTATGTGGGTACGGATTTCCTGATAGGGAAATAGAAGAGCTATTCAAGAGTTCTTCGGGCCACGATAAGGGAGAAGATCCTGTGTGCGCATGGACCTTTCGACCTGCGGGTGGTGAAGGGGCTGCGTGGCTATCAAGTGGTATCAGAGCACAGAAAGATTCTTTGCTTTCTGTAGCAGAGAAGAAGAGAAATTCACCATGCCACCAAGGAGAGATAGACAGTCACCTGATCTAGAGGATAGGGAAGCGCAACAAAGAAGAGGCAGGCAGACGGCAGATCCAGCCTTAGAGAGACAAATGCGTGATCTCTAAGCTAGACTCAAAGACATGGAGACAGCGTAAAGACGCACAACCAATGCAGGGGATCTTAGTGATTCCGATAGTGAAATAGAGGCTAAACGTGAAGAAGAAGTTGTAGCCAAAGATGCATCAAACGAGCATTTGATGAAAGCTATTGCCAGGATGGGTGCAAGAGAAAAGATGGACATTCCAGTTTACGAGGGAAACTTGGATGCAGAGGAGCTTCTAGACTGGATTAGAGCTCTGGATACATACTTCAACTATGAATATGTTGAAGATGACAAGAAATTCAAGCATGCTGTCACACGCTTGAAAGGACATGCAGCATTGTGGTGAGATGAACTATAAGCTGATAGACTTTGCAAGGGAAAGAAAAAGATCAAGAGCTAGGACAGGATGATCATGAAGATGAAGGAAAAATTCATCCCCAGGGACTATCAAATTACTCTGTTTAGGAGGATGCAGAACCTGAGACAGAAGTTGATGATAGTAAAAGAATACATTGAGGAATTCTATAAACTGAACATCAGGGCAGGTCATCGGGAGAGCGATGATGAAAAGGTTGCCAGGTATATGAATGGCCTGAGATATGATATCCAGGATGAGATGATCATGGTTACCATATGAACGGTGGAAGATGCTTACCAGATGGCTCTGAAAGCTGAGGAGAAGCTGAGCTGAAAACATAGTCAGAGGGGTCGAGGCAGAAGTTAGCCTAGAGGCAAGTCAGTTGCCCAAGACAAATTCCATAAGCCCAAGGAGGAATGGAAGAAACCTCAGGGTAAATTTGAGAGAGGTGGAACCTCATAGAGAGGGCCATATGTTGAACAATGAGGGAAACATAATGAGCAGAGAGGAGATTGTGCTGATCATAATACTTTTTCTCATACTAGCGGCAGAGGAAGAGGAAGAGGTGGAGTAATCACATGCTTCACGTGTGGGAAGAATGGGCACAAGTCTTACGAGTGTCCAGAGAAAAAAAAGGACATTGGAGAAGCTCACATCATCGAGGCATAGAGGCGGGATGTTGAGGCAGAAGACGCTGAAGGCGGAAGATCAGTCATGATGCGGAAAGTCCTTTTGACACCTGAGAAGGGAGAGTTCAGTCCAAAGGACCAAACTTTTCTGAACTGCTTGCAAGACCAAGAACAGGGTATGCAAGGTCATTGTAGACAGTGGTAGCACAGATAATCTCGTGTCTACAGAGATGGTAGAGAAGCTGGAGCTGGAGACGACTGATAATCCAATCCCATACAGATTTTTGTGGCTACAAAAAGGACACCAGGTAACTGTCACTAAACAATGCTTGGTTGGATTCAAAATAGGAGGATATAATGATAAGATCTTATGTGATGTCATTCCCATGGATGTTTGTCATCTATTGCTGGGTAGACCATGACAATATGATAGGAATGTGATTCATGATGGGCGAATGAACACATACACCCTAGAGAAGAATGGGAGGACACACATGTTGCTTCCGATAAAGGATAAGGAGGCGAAGCTGGAAGTAAGAAACACAGTACTTCTCATGAGTGGGAAGGAACTCCTTAATGAGGTGAAGAAGAAGGAGGATCCACAGTTCTTTGTGGTCAGGAAGCCGAGGATTGTTCTGGCTAGCACAAGAGTGGATGATTTACCAAAAGAAGTTCAGGAACTGCTGGAAGAGTTCCCTAACATTATAGTGGATGAATTACCTCATTCGTTGCCACTGATCAGGAGTGTGAGTCATCATATTGATCTCATACCAGGAGCTAGTTTGCCAAACAAAGCCACGTACAGATTGATGCCACAAGAGAATGAGGAGGTTAAAAGGCAGGTCCGGGAGTTATTAGACAAAGGATTAGTGAGGGAAAGCTTGAGTCCATGTGTTGTTCCAACAATACTTAGTCCGAAGAAAGGAGGATGGAGGATGTGTACTGACTCGAGGGAAATTAACAAGATAACCATCAGGTACAGATTTTCATTGCTGAGGATGGATGATCTGATGGATTGCTTGAGTGGAGCAAAATATTTTTCAAACATTGATTTGAAAAGTGGATATCACCAGATTCGCATGAGAGAAGGTGACGAATGGAAGACAACATTCAAAACCAACAAAGGATTGTATGAATGGCTTGTTATGCCATTTGGCTTAACGAATGTGCCAAGTACCTTCATGAGTTTGATGAACGAAGTCCTACGGGATTTCATCGGAAAATTTTTCATTGTGTATTTGGATGACATACTGGTTTACAGTAAATCAATGGCAGAACACTTGAAGCATTTGGCTACAGTGATGTAGAGATTACAGCAGAAGAAGCTGCTGATAAACATGAAGAAGTCCTCATTCATGAAGACATAAATCATTTACTTGGGGTTTGTTATTTTGGCTAATGAGTTGAGGATGGATCCAGATAAGGTGGAGGTAATCAAGAATTGGCCATCACTGAATAATGTATTCGAGGTGAGAAGTTTTCATGGTTTGGCTAGTTTCTACCGAAAGTTCATTAGGAATTTCAATGGAATTAGTGCAGCAATGATGGATACAATGAAGAAGCGGCATAAATCTTTTCACTGGATAGCAGAGGCTGAGAATAGCTTCAAATTGTTGAAACAAAAGATCATGGAACAACCATTTTTGGTTTTGCTGGATTTCCTGAAGACATTTCAGGTGAAATGTGATGCAAGTGGGTTTGCAATAGGGGCAGTCTTAAGTCAAGAAGACAGGCCAATTGCATATTTCAGTGAGAAGCTGAATGAAGCAAAATTCAAGTACTCCACATATGATAAGGAATTCTATGCTATCATACAGGCATTAAAGAAGTGGAGGCATTACTTGATCCCGAGAGAGTTTGTATTATACAGTGACAATCATGCACTGCAGTTTGTGACTCAACAAGAGAAGTTGAATCAGAAACATGTCAAATGGGTTGCGTATATGCATAATTTCACATTTGTGATTAAGCATATTTCTGGTACTGCTAACAAAGTTGTTGATGCTTTAAGCCGGAAGTGTTTGTTGTTGCAGTAGTTCATATTAAAAACATTAGGTTTTGATGATCTCAGAGACATGTACACAAATGATCAGGATTTTAGGGAAGCGTATGAAGCAGCTGAGAATCTAGTTCTTGGAGATAGGAGTCCTTGGACAGACTATATGATCCAGGAGGGATTATTGTTCAAGGGTAACCAACTGTGTATTCCGAAATGCTCCATGAGGGAGAACTTGTTGAAGGAGAAACACAGTGGAGGATTAGCAGGACACTTTGGCCATGAAAAGACTTTCACGAAATTGAAAGAGTCATATTTTTGGCTGGGAATGCGAGCGGATCTCAAGAGATTTGTAGACAGGTGTAGAATTTGCCAGCATTCAAAGGGGAGGAAGTAGAATGCAGGATTCTATCAACCATTTCCCATACTAGAGAGGCTGTGGGATGCAATTAGCATGGATTTTGTATTGGGGTTGCCTAGGACACAAAGAGGTGTTGATTCAGTATTTGTGGTAGTGGATAGATTTTCCAAAATGGAACACTTCATTCCATGTCAGAAGACCAGTGATGTGACTCACATTGCCAATCTATTCTTCAAAGAGGTCATTCGACTTCGTGGGTTGCCGAAAAGTATAGTTTCGGACAGAGATACGAAATTCATAGGGCATTTTTGGAGGACCTTATGGAAGAAGCTGGGAACTAACTTGTTGTTTAGTTCATCATATCATCCTCAGATGGATGGACAAACAGAATTGGTAAACAGAATTCTGGGAGATTCGCTGAGAAGCTTGGTGACAGAGCACCGCAATAGTTGGGACAATATATTGCCGCAGGCAGAGTTTGCATACAACAACTCAGTGAATCGGAGCATAGGCTAGAGTCCATTTCAGGTTGTATATGGCATGCAGCCGAGAGGAGTTTCTGAACTGAGAGATTTAGAACGGACTGTAACTAGTAGCGCTAGTGCAGAAGAATTCACCGAGGAGATGAAGGAACTTCACAGGAAGGTGAAGCAACGATTGCTGGAATCAAGCCAAGAATATAAACGCAGAGTCGATCAACATAGGAGACAACTTCAGTTTGAGGTTGGTGATCTGGTTCTGGCACATTTGAGAAAGGAAAGGTTCTCGAGAGGAACATATAATAAGCTGAAAAATGAAGACAATCGGGCCACGTAAGGTCTTGAAGAAGTTTGGGACGAATGCTTATGAGATTGAATTACCCGATGGGATCGGAATTTCTCCGATATTCAACATCTCAGATTTGTACCCATACAAGGCTAGAGAAGCAGAGACTGGAACTGAGCAACCAGTGATCCAGTGGACAAAACAAATTCCAGTTGCAGAGAAGCTACGGATGGAGTGCATACTGGACAAGAGAGTAAGCAAGAGGACCAGGAGAAAGCAATACTTTGAGTATCTAGTCAAATGGAAGAATCATTTAGTTGAAGATGCTAGCTGGGAAAATGAAGCAGTGATACAGAAGCATGGATATACCATGCAGTAGCTCATGGACATGAGCCCATGAAATTTTTCAAGTGAGGGAGTATGATGCAGGAGCATCACCAATACATCAAGTGAGCCAGCGCAGAAGCAATTGGACAGCTGGACAAAGCCATCACAAATTTTGAAAACACCTTGGAAGTTGTTGCACGAACATTAATGTGAATATTTAATGAAGCGCACTTGTATATTGTAAATGGACCTTGAGCGGATTGCTCTCGTACTTAGTAGGTAAGAGGCATTTAAAGTAGTTAATGCAGGTAGATAGAATTTAATTCTAGACTAGACAGTTGTAGAGCGCAAGAGGGAAACAAGATATAGACACCCTCATTTTGCATTGTAACATTATTATTGAAATCAAAGGAAGAAGAACAAGAGCATGCAGAGAGTTGTGTAAGAACACCCATGTACAGATATTTGAATGAATAGAAGAGTTTGATTCAAATTCATGGTTTTGTGTTGTTCTCTGTGTATTGATGTTGATATGCTCATGAATGTTTGCTTCCAATTACACATTTTCTCTTATATGCTGTGTATATGATTTCATGTTTGAATTGAAGTTTGAGAGGAAGAAGGAATGAGTTTCAATTGTTTCTCTATTTGAGCCAGAGAATTCTTGCAAGGAGTGCAGTTGAAGCATCCACAAGGAGTGTGTTGAAAGAGGGTTCAGATAGAGATAGCTTTTGTTCTCATTCACCCCAAAGTGCAGTTGGGCACGGGAGTAGACCGGGTAAAAATATCAGGGTTGCAAACTTGAGTGAAGCTTTGAAGGACTGCTGCTATAGGTGTGCGTAGAGTCGAAGACTTCAACACTTAGACGTGGTTGAAGGTTGCCGCAAGGAGTGCGAGCGAAGAATTTCTTTATGAGAATCTAAAGCCATGGGAAAAGCTCAGGAAGGATAGGTCGTTGAGTTTGTTGAAGAACAACGCAGACAATTTTTGTTTTGAAAGTTGGCGAGAAGCATCATAAGTTTACATGCAGGAGGATAAGTGTCGGAGGAGGAACACTTAGTTATTTTGCAGGGATCGCCAAGCAAAGAACGGACGATTGGAATTCTCTGAGGAGAACTTGCGGATCACCGTGAGCCGTTAGATCTTGGAGAGGTGCAGGGGAGATACGACAATGTATTCCCAAAGAGTTTAAAGCCCATAAGGGGCAGAGCCGTTGATCCAAGATAGCCAGTGCGTTGGACTATTCGCGAGATCGCCTATCGGGATTTCGTGAAGGAAGGGTCGTAAATTTGGTAACAAGAATCGCGAAATTGCGATACATGATATCCCGACAGGACAAAGGAATAGTGTGGGGCCACAGAGGAGTTGGTGGAGGACAGGTGGCACGAGTCATCGGAGTTTCGTGACGATAATTCCCCAACTCACAGCATTAGGATTCACGATATCGTGAACTCCGAAATGCCGATGGAGTGAAGCAACGATTGAATGGTCAATTCGCACGTGTGTCAGAATTTCGGCACATCAGGTATCGGAAGTCGGGGAACCAAGGTGTTCGACATTGCGAGGGGAGAAATCGTGATAGAGAAAGTCCCGATAGGAGAAGGGAAAGGTCAACATTGACTTGTATCGGCGTTCGGGGATTCGTAGGACCAACACTCGACCACTGACCTTTTGATTCGCAAAGTCGCGAGTTTCGATCCTCCGATTTGTGAAAAGGGGGGATCGCATGAAGAGTTCTGTGGGTACGTATTTCCAAATAGGGAAATAGAAGAGCTATTCAAGAGTTCTTTGGGCCGCAATAAGGGAGAAGATCCTGTGTGCGTGTGGACCTTCCGACCTGTGGGTGGTGAAGGGGCTGCGTGGCTATCATTCTTGCTTTCGATTAAATAGATTTCCTTTCATGAATTAGAAATAGTTTTGAATTAAGAATCTAGTCCACTTGCCTCTTAGGCTAGATAGTTGTTCAATGAGAATTTTCATTTGATTACTTGCAGTAGAAGTTATATTAGAGTAGTTAGTTGTCTTTTGCTTAATTGTCTATTTGCTTTAATAGGTTAACTAGTTGTTTTGCTTACTTGTCTATTTTCTTTAATAGGTTAGTTAGTTGTCTTTGCTTGCTTGTTTACTTACTTTAATAGGTTAGTTAGTTGTCTTGGCTTGCTTGTTTATTTACTTGCTTTCATAAGATAGTTTCTCATTGAATATAGGTTGGCAAGTTAAAGTAGTTTGCTTTTATCATTTGCTTATTGTTAGGCTTAATAGTTGCTTTTGCTTATTGCTTACTATTGAACCAGTTTGCTTCAAGTAGGGTTTTTACTTGTTTTCTTAGGACTATCCATCGATCCTTGGCCCAAAAGTACTTAGGTTACCTAGTTTAAAGTTGCTTAGTAGGATTTTCTCATTAGATATCTTTGCTTGAATATATTTGCCTTAGATAGCTACCTTCCTTAATTAGACTATACTCCTACCAACCCTTCTACCTTTGGCATATATTTTGCTACAAATGTAAGTTTACTTAGCTCGGGTTGACAATTTAATTGACGGTTTTTAGTGTGTTTTTAGTGCATATACAACACCCATCATTTTTGGCACTGTTGTCGGGGAGTTGTCTCAAGGTAAGAAGTAGTTAGGAAATAGATCATTCTTAGACTTTAGCATTAGATTGGTGGCAAGGGAACTTTAAGACGAGAGGTAAGAACCTGCGCATCTGCTATTATAGGCTCCCCCAATCCCAATGGTAGTTTTTCCTTTTTTTTTTTGTTTTCTTTCATGAATAGACCTAGAAACCAAATTGTAGCTTTTTCTTTCTTTCATGAATATGCCTAGAGACTCACAAGGCAGATACATTAAATCTAAATTAGACCTATCAACCAAGTTTCCTTCCGATCTCTTTGGGGGAAGGAACGTTCTGCTTATAAAATCCGTAGACCGATACCGGAAGACTAGAGATAGCTCAACCCAAAGAGCTAAAATAGTCTCTAAGAAGACTAACACAGGGAGCACTATAGAACAATAAATTGAAGCATCAATCATATTGGGACAGGAGGCAAAACCACTCGAGTCTTCCACAAAACCAAACAACACAACCTTTTCTTTTACACCACCACCAGGAAATCCTAATTTTGAAGATATCATAGAACCTAGACAGGTGAATCTTTTGTTTGGTAGTTCAGCCAATGTGATTATCTCTCAAACTGACATAGAAACTTTGGCACCAATAATCTCAACTGGCTCAAGTAGATTCCCAAACATCCAATCAGTAGGAAGACCTTTCCATCAAAGAGAAACCTTGTTCTATTCAAAGATTAAACCACCTAGGTACTTTCTTTTTGGGAAAAAAGCCAACATGGGTGATCAGGAGGACCATAACAATGTAAGAAATAGGGAGGAAGAAGAAACTGGAAACCAAACCGAAACTACCTTCGGATTTCCGATTTTGGACACCACTCCAAATGTCAACATGAAGAATATTCCTCTCTCAGCACTGCCTACCTTTTATGGTAAAAACACTAAATATACAGACACCTTCCTATTTGAATTTGAAATCTTGTGTAGGAGCTACAACTATGTGCAATATGCCCAAAAATAAAAAATCTTTCCTGCCACCCTCAAAGACTCTGCACTAAGATGGTTCATGGGGTTGGGAGAATCCAGTATTAGGTCTTGGGAAGCCATGAAAGACATCTTTCTTAAGAAGTACCAAGACTACTGTAAGACCAAAGAGTCTCATAATGACATCTTTAAAATCCAACAGTTAGTAGACGAGATCCTCGAAGATTATATGGAAAGATTTGGTTCTATCTCCCAAAAGTCAAAATACCATGACCTCCCAGAGGATGCCATTAGGGCTCTTTTCCTTAAAGGAATTTTAGAAGAATATCTAGAGATGTTTAACCTGATGGAATGAAGTGACATCTCTCATAAACCATTTTCTGAAATATGTGAAATGTGTAAAAACTACTCAAGGAGCAGAGCCAAAACAGGAAAGAATGTTCGGGACCCTTACAATAGAAGCTTAAAACCAGTTAGTTTAGGTGGTATTACAAGAGAAGAGATAGGGAACCTTCTAGAAAACTTCAAGACAAACATCTTAAGCACAATAGGTTCCCAGTTGGACACCCTTAAAATAAAAAAGAAACATGAGGAGGAAAATGCAGCAATGAGCATATATTGCCCAAGATGCAAGAGGAAGCATTCCTCAAGGGAATGCCCATTAGATAACATTTCAGTTTGTGGCTTCTGTACAAAAGACCATGTGACTAAAAAATGCCCATCATTTCCTGGTTTATTATCCATCTATAGGATTGGAGATCCTGGGGAGTCTTCTTATGCACCTAGGAGGCCATGGCAGCCTAGGAACCAACCCACATACCCAGATCCACAATCCCAAGTTCCACCCTATTATCAACAACAACAACACTGGAACCCACCAAGTTGGAAAAACTAGTCTACTCAATACCAACATCCTTGGCTTCAAGGATGGAGAGGAGGACACAATCAAGGAAACCTTCAAGTTCCACCTATCCCTATGTCCAACCATCCTTATCCTCAGTTTCCACCGAACACTCTACAACTTCTGCCAGGATTTGTTCCACCACCTTTACCTCCTATTCCACAATAACAACCGCTACAATATCAAAATGCAAGCTCCCCAAGATCGACATTATTGCTGGCAAAACTAGTACCAAATCCTAATAATAAGCCCCCTCAACCTCTTCACAATGTTGAGATGCAAGCTTTCCCGACATATGTTATCACTCCTATTCCATTACAGAAAATTCAACTAAGATTGGGAAAAGTTCTGGAAAGGCAGAGACCTTTAGTAGTCATCCAGGAAGAAGAAGAAGAAGAAACCACCAAACAACCCACAGATGACACTAGGTGGGAATATGTTATTATCTCGAAGAATCAAGAACCCAAGCTTCCCCAAAATGAACCTTCACAAATGACGAAGGTCCCTCCTTATCTAGACCGATTGGTAATTGAGAAACCTACCACCCGACCGGAATTTGACATTTTGGATGAATTGAAAAATATTTGTGTCAATATTCCTCTACTTCAAGCCATTAAATGCATTCCAATATATAGTAAGGTAGTCAAAGAATTGTGTATTAAGAATCCAGGTAGGAAGCAAAAGGACCCTCCTACAGTGCATTTGGTAGAAGGACTCTCTGAGTACATATAAAAGCAACCAAAGCTAGCAAAATATGGGAATCTAGAAAACCCCGTAGTGACCATAACCATTAATGAAGTCTCCATTGGAAACACTCTCATAGACCTAGGAGTAGCCATCAATGTTATGACCATTACTACCTTGGAGAAATTACAGTTACAACCGCTTCTTTGGCCTACCCCAACCATTTTGGAATTAACAGATAAGACTAGGGTTATACTTGAAGGGATTTTAGATGATGTCATGGTTACTTTAGCCTCATGGGAGTGTCCAGTAGATTTCCTTGTCATTCATTCAAAGGATCCTGCCAGAGGCCATCCTGTTATTTTGGGAAGACCTTGGCTAGCCACAACCAATGTATTTATTGGCTGTAGAGAAGGAGAAATGACCATCTCAAATGGTCTCTCTATCTAGAAGCTCACCATTTACCCTCCAACTCAACCTATTATGGAGAATCTATTGTGGCTTGAATGTCCATATGAGAATGAGGACTGGGAAGAACCCATATTGCCAAGTGATCATGCATGGGCACTTCAGGAGCACACAACCGAAAATGTGCTAAACCAGTTCATTTCTGCTACCACATGTGTGGATTTTCCACAGTCTTTTTTCCAATTTGAGTATATGTTTGGGGAAGAATTTCAAGAACAATTAGACCCATCCATATTGTCTTCGAAATCTTTTATTTTCGAGATATATGAGTCTTCCATGTCTTATACTATGCCCTACGAGATTAGTCTAGGGAAACTTTTACATATAAACTCCGGGCTAGATGCAGATCAACATAAACAATTAGTAGATATCCTTAAAGAAAAATCAAGAGCATTTTCCTGGGAATACACTGACATGAAGGGTATACACCCTGAGACATGCATCCATCATATATACACCCAGGGGGAAGTAACACCTGTTAGGCAACCCCAGAGAAGGATGAACCCAACACTTAAAGACATAGTCAAGGAGGAAATCCAAAAGTTTTTAAATGTCAGATTTATCTATCCCATCTTCGAAAGTAAGTGGGTATCCCTGCTTGTAGTGGTTCCAAATAAAGTGACCAGGAAATGGAGGATTTGTGTTGATTTATGGGAACTCAACAAAGCCAGTTTGAAAGACTACTTTCCTCTTCCTTTCATTGACCAAGTTCTAGACACCTTGTCTAGAAAGAAGTATTTTTCCTTTTTAGATGGGTACATCGGGTACAATCAGATTCTTATAGCACCCAAGGACCAGGATAAGACTACCTTTACTTGTCCTTGGTGCACCTATGCCTATAGGGTATTACCATTCAGATTGTGTAATGCTCATGCCACTTTTCAATGAGCAATATTAGGGATATTTGTCGATATTATTCATGATTGTGTGGAGGTCTACATGGATGACTTCACAGTCTATGGAAATACTTACCAGGAAGCCTTAGACAACTTAGAAAAAATTCCTCATCAGATGCCAGGAAATGAACCTATCTCTAAGCCATGAAAAATGCAAAATGTTTTTAATTAAAGGAGTGGTTCTAGGACATCATGTTTCATCTGAAGGGATAAAAGTCGATCCTGCAAAGATTGAGGTCATTGTTAGACTTCCACCCCCCAAGACTCAGAAAGAGGTGAGAAGCTTTCTTGGACATGCTGGATATTACCAGCAGTTTATTGAAAATTTTACAAAGATTGTTGCACCTATGTTTGGATTACTAATAAAAGACGTTGATTTTATTTGGACTGAGTAGTGTCAAACTACCTTTGAAACCCTGAAAGCTAAGTTGTTTGTGGCACCAGTACTTAGAGGGCCCAATTGGACTCTCCCATTTCATATATCCACTGATGCCTCTGACACTGTAATAGGAGGGGTATTGGGGAAAAAAGAGGATCAACAGTCCTATGCCATTTATTTTGTAAGCAAGAACTTGTTCCCTGCCGAGTTGAACTATACAGTCACCGAGAAGGAATTCTTGGCAGTTGTTCATGCTATTAACAAGTTTCATCATTACATTACAGGTTATGAAGTATGTGTACACATCGATCATTCCGCCATTAGATTACTCATGAACAAACCTATAACTAATGGTCGAGTGACTAGGTGGCTCTTGTTATTGCAAGAATTTAATATCACTGTGCTTGACTGACCTAGAAAGGATAATGTAGTAGATGAATTTCTTTCCCAAATAAAAAATGAGGATGATGATATCCCTGTAGATGATAGTTTCCCATATGAGCATATTTTTTCCCTCTTTGTCAATACCCCATGGTTTGCGGATATGGAAAAATATCTAGCTACTAGGAGGTTACCGTCTCATTTGTCACCTCATGAAAAGCAGAAAATTATTACACAGAGTGCTAATTACTCTTGGGTTGGTCATGATCTTTTTCGCACAGGTCCTGATTTGATTATTCATAGATGTGTCTGAGAGGATGAGGTACCTGAGATACTATGAAGTTGTCATGATGGACCATGTGGTGGCCATTTCTTTGAAAAACGCACAACATATAAGGTATTACATTTGGGTTAATATTGGCCTAGCATTTTCAAAGATGCTGCCAAGTATGTGAGAATTTGTGATAGTTTCCAAAGGATAGGAAGACCTACATCAGCTGAAGAAATGTCTTTGCATTCCCAAGTTATGATAGAACCCTTCAAAAAATGGGCCCTCGACTTTGTAGGACCAATTTCACCCATGTCTCGTAGGAAGAACTATATTTTGGTTTGTACGGACTATGCCACCAAATGGGTAGAGGAAAAATCCCTATTTAGGGCTATAGAGAAGTTTGTTGTCAAATTCATCTATGAATACATCTTTACCCTCTTCGATGTCCCTTGTGAAATTGTTACCGACCAAGACACTCAATTCACTTCCAAGTCGATGAAAGAGCTAACAGAGAAATATGGGATTAAACACCGTAAATCTTCTCCATACCACCCACAAGCCAATGGTCAGGTAGAATCCACAAAAAAAGTTCTGGAAGCCATCTTGACCAAGATTGTTCAGTTACATCACTGGGATTGGGTTGATAGGCTCCCAGAGGCTTTGTGGGCATACCGGACCACCTGGAGGAATACCACTGGACATACCCCTTATGAGCTAGTGTAGGGGAAACAAGTACATTTACATATAAAATTCCAAGTAAGGACCTTCCGTATTGCCGCAGAATTAGGATTGAACCTGGATGAGGCTCATAAGCAATGAGCCCTACAGTTGAATGAATTGGATGAAATCAAGCAAGATTCCATCCAATGGATGATATTAGTCCAAAACTAGAGGAGCAAGTGGCATGACAAGTTTATTAAGAAGAAGAACTTCCAGCCTGGTGATTGGGCCCTGTTGTTTGATTCTCGATTCAAAACCTTCAAAGGCAAACTTACCACCTGTTGGTTGGGCCCTTATGAGGTAGACACTGTATATGACAATGGAGCTATAAAAATTAAAAAAATGGATAATGGACAAGTCTCCTTTGTGGTAAATGGACACGGACTTAAATTTTATCATAAGCCCATTTCCAAAGAGGATTTTCTACAGGTCATCTCAGCTGACAAGGCATTGGCCTTAGTAGATGGGGAAGTCCCCCCTTGTTCTTGAAAAGTTTTTTTTTTTTTTTTTTTAATTTCCTACTGTATATATGTAAATAGTTTTTTAATTTTGTTAATAAGGCAATTCTAGAGGTTTTTGTAAATATTTATTTCACTAGGAGTACACAGTTTCAAGGATATTTCTTCAAAATATTGTTACACTTGAATTTTGTGTCTGCTAAAGCATCAAATGAATATGGATTTACTGTAATTAGCCACATTTTTACAAAAATTCTCATTTTTTAAGGCATTCTAAAACAATTTCTCTTGAAACTCTTCACTACTGTATAAGGAAGTGATACCATAAGTATCAAGCCTAGAGGTCTCTCGTATAGTTTTTCCAAGAAACTTGAGTAAGTGAGTCAAGTGTCTTTATCAAAGAGTAACAAGGAGGTCTAATTAGCAGTTAGTCATGGAAACATCACAATAACTACAACACAAGAAAGTAAGTTGAACCTAGAGATACCTTTCTATTCTTCTCAATGGTACCATCCACAACACACTAAATAGATTGATTATATCATATCTTTAGATAGGCCACATATGCTTAAGTACCCCTTACATCAAGAAAATCACTAATAATATAACAGAAAGTCATCCTCTAACATAAATACCATGCCAATTGAAAAAAAAAAAATTGTTTTCAGAGCTGTCCCCCCATCTTCTTGCATAAAGAAATCTTATACTAAAATTTTAAAAAGATGGAGGGCCACTCTCTGGGGATTTAAGAGGCTAACCCACTGGGATACTGAACAAGTGTGCTGGTAGCGGGTACTGGCCTATGGTATGACTAGGTAAACCCGCCGGAGTACTGAACAGACTTGCTGGCAGCGAGGCATTATACCTAGCGAGGATGGTAATCTGACAAAAATAAATAATAAAATTAAACTTTTCCTAATGTACGACATTACTTGCAAACAAAGCTGACATGAAGTATGTGTGATTAAGCTAAGGTTAATGAACTCCATACACTTGCCATTGGGAAATAACTCTAAGACTATCTTGAAACTCTCTTGCCTACCTCTTCTTATCTATATATAGGATCTCTTATCTTATAGGTGGGGCCATATCCTAACTATCTCGTCAGACCAATCTATGAAATTTTATTTCTACACTTGACATACTATAAATCTTTGGCTATTGAGGGATACTGTCTGGTTTCCTATACTTTTGATTGTGAGGAGTCACAATAATTAGGTGTGGGGGAGGGGTTCATGAGCTGACAAATGATCATTGCCTAGAGAAATAGATCTTTGCAAGAATTTTTGTATTATTTCCATGATACATGTTATTACATTGATAGTCATGTTATTTTTGAAATGCTTAACTCCTGTGTGCTATAAATTACTGAACATATACTTAACAGACCACTCTTTATAGATTTATCTTTCATTACAAGCTTCATATTGTATGTTTGAAAATACATGTTTTATGCTTGCTATAACCTGTTCATTGTAGGTTTTGACATTATATGTCATATGCAAGAAGATTGAGTGAGCATAGAGCATTCTGCCTCTGCTCATTAACTACTGTGATTGTCAAAAACACTTCAAATTTGCAAGCTATCCATTATAAGAGGTGAAAATGTACTTAACACAGAGGTACCAGATGAAGTACCGTATGAGGTGCCATATGAGATGTTGTTTGAGGTGTTGGATGAAGTACCATGTGAATTACACACCAATAACTGTCCTAGATTCCAGGTAACTAGAACTCAATTACATTCAATTGAATTGGTTGCAGACATTGATTGTAGATGCATCATATGTTTATGATCAAATTTCCAAGTCAAAAGACTTGGACATTGATCTAACCACGCATCATTACATTGCTCCAAATCGAGCCTTTGAATTCAAATTCTCCACACATGGTAGCCTTCACACACATGTGTGCAACCTAATCCATTATAGGTGCATTCAAAATCGGGCTGGGAACTCTATTATCTCAATTTGCCCTTACTATTTTCTTTCCCCTGCATTAAGTAATCACACCCAACCTCTGCCAATTCATCCCCTGTCCAAATCACATTCGACCTGTGCCTAATTCATACCATATCTTGGCTCGATTACGCCCTAGCTTGGTGAATTTCACCTCTGTCACAATGCCTAGGAGATACAAACCCTCTTCCTATGTGGATTTGTTTGCCATTCCCGAATTTGCACAATGCAGAGAAGTGTTTTTGTGCGTAGGCTGGGGGGGCATTTTTGTCTAACTTGCAGGGCTACGATGATGGCCTCTCCATGCAATTTGTAGTTGGTTTTGATGGTAAGACAACACATGCAGGGTCTCTTACCTTTGAAGTCTCCGAAGGGTCCATTGTTGCAGCAACAAATCTCCCAAAAATGGGAGATAGATGGTTCAAAAACCACCAATTTTCGCGCTCAAGTTATAACAGAGTGTTTAAGCTCGAATTCAAGAGAATTTTAGGAGAAAAAGTGTATGCTAAGGAGTGGATAAAGGTGGAATTGATCAACCCCCTCATTGTCATCACAAGGTTAATTACATGTGAAGGTAGATACTCCACCTTCAAAGCTTGTCATTTCAAATTGTTGGCTCATTTTCGGTTCAACAAACTTTTGAACTTCCCCTTCTATTTTCTCAAAATCTTGGAGAAGATGTCCTCTCAAGTGAGGAAGAATGTGACTAACCCCCACAACAGTCTCTTTCACCATGGATTGATCAAACTCCTTGTTCTAGCCGAACTAGAGAAACATGGGAAAACTTGGGATGCTTTTATCTACCAATTTTCAAACCCTCACTTGATAGTTAATACCGGAAAAAATCCACTTAGCCTAAAAACTATCTCTCCATCCAAGCCTCGCTCTCCAAGAACTCCAAACTCCCTTGCACAAACCCTCTCTTTGTCGGAACAATACAAAAATGTTGTTGATATCCCTACTTCTTCATCGGGTAAAAAGACCAAGAACAAAGACCAAAAGAAGCCTATTGTTAACCCCCCAATGCCTTCACTCTCTCTTGATCCTACACCTAAGAAACCCCAAGAAGTAATTGAGAAATACTTTCCCATTATTCCCACAAATAGGAGGGGATCCAATCGATTTGGTAAAGGACCCTTTGGAAAGAATACCTAGAGTAAAATAACCAAACCTGATGAAAAACCCATGCCTACTTCGAACCCTATCCAAGTGTCCTCCGATATTGAGAGCCCTCACAAGAGACCTAGGGAAGTTTCTGTAGATGGATTAGAGCCACTAAGAAAAACAAAATCAGAACCTACCTCTCCTTACCAATCCCCCATCACTCCTACTTCACCCATGCCTACTCTAGATCCTAAAACTGATAGATTGTCCACATCCCTCAAAGGATCTAAGCCTTTGTTGGCACCAGGCCGAAGTGGAAAGAAGGACAATCGTGGGAAAGAAATCACACAGGAAACTGAAGTGATAACTGGAAAAATATCAGCATGCATGAATGCAATAAAGCATGCACAAAGGATTGCGACAGTTGGAGGAAGAACAACACGCACATGGGAGAAAAACCTAGCGTAAGAAGGGTTAGGATTTTGGTAATATTCTGTAAGTGGCTGAAGAGCCTAAAATGTATAAATATAGATACAAAAGTATCATATAGGGTTGATCTTATGTTAGTTTTTATGGGGATTACGATTTTTATTGAGTGATTTCAAGTATTGTTGTTGTTTTAGAGCGTAGACGATATGTAAAGGGTTTTGAGTGGTATGAACCGATTTTTGTAAACTGTTGAGCAAGGAAGATACGAGGGAAGGTAGATCTAAGGATTAGACCATAGGCTATAGAGCCTGGTGTGATCTAGTTCACCTTGCAGAGATCTTACCCAGTTTTGTGGAGAATTGTAAGCGCGCGGTGCAAGGAAATCAAGAACTACCATAATAAAAGAGACAAGAGATAAATATTTGTGGATGTAGCCCAGGGAGGGGTGAACCACAGTAATATCTATGTAATATGATGAATGCATGCATGTCTTTCCTTTCTGTTAGCAATTAATGGTTGAATTTGATGAGCGAGTTAATACATTGTCGTGAATTTGTTCTACTTTGCTGGAATTATACTGTGTAATATATGTATGTGACTTCAAAAATAAGTAGATTGTTGTACCAATCCGTAGAACAGGGCCTTGATCAAGAAACCCTTTATCCCCTACTATGTCCTAGACTGTAAACACTCGAGTCTTACAGTCACCCATTTAGAGCTATCTCGGGTGAGACTGCACAGTACCTCTTGGGTGTTGTGTTGCCTTTTGTTTACCGGGAGGGAAGATAGTTTTAGAGAATTTGTTGGAATCCTGAATGAAATGAACCCTAGGTCAATAACTCAGATAACCCAAGAAGGGAACTGAAAAACCAACAAATGGTTCAGTTTCCATGTTAAGAGGAACAAGATAGGACTGAGTAGATGAGATAGAGTGGACAAGAAACATCGAAGAATCAATGAGCAATTAGAAAGGAATGTGGAGACCTTGGAACCCCATGGGAGAAGAAATCGAGGGTTGGTTGAGAACTAAAGAGCTATAATTTGCACACAATGACAATAGAAACCCTAGAATCACACTACGCAGATACCTCGATAAATACGTTTTTACGGATTTACACGAAATCTTTTTCTATGCTTTTCTGCATATACTACAGGAGTGGATATTAAGGTTAATGGATAACCACCTGATGAACCGGATTCGACAACTATATTGGACTCCAGTACAGATTCAACAGTTGCAGCAAGTGAACAACAAATTCACCCGCGCAGTAGACTTTTGGCTTGATAGTATTGTGGTAGGATTCATCACAAAGTTTGCGGTAGACACAGTAAAGTCATATAGCGCAGCCGAGCAAGAATTTCTACGAGGACCCAGAGGAAGGTACATTTGATCCCTGTATACTTCTATTAAGATACTGCTATATAAAAAAGGTGTAATGACAATGGAATCAGACAGTTAGACTTCCCTGCACGCATGGGGGAAGGGGGGAAGAACTGACAGGAAGAGGAGGAATGGAAGGAAGGTAGGATAAAGAGAAGGAGGAGGAACCCTTGGACCCGATCTTGATGGATGACGACCAACTCAAGTGGATATTGGCATCATCAGGAACGATGCTTAGCGGAGCACCCTACCAATATAAGATAAACACCAAGAAGAGAGTCGTAGCCGAAAGGGAGGGCTTGGTGAGCGATGAGGAAGAGGTAGAGGATCTTTGGGCTGTGAAGAAGATTGAGGAAATCCTATGCACCACCTATGAGAGGAAAACAAGAGGCCCAAGAACTAGAGGAGAAGACAACCACCCCTTTCATATCAATGTCAGTGTGGAACTCATAAACCCATGTGTGACCAATACACCAACGAGAACACCACCATTTAGACAACCAAATTTTAGAGGAAGTACGATGGCAGGAATTCCATCTACACAAGGGGCCACAACTGGAGGAGCCAATTCAGGTAATCTTAGTCAAGTATCCACACCGCGTGGAGGAGGCAGTAGTTTAGTACTCAGAATGGCAAGACATGACCCTACTATCAGATTACTAGAGTTTCGAGGAGAAGTAGAAGAAGACCCTGAGAAGCATCTATTCATTTGCACTAAGATCTGGGAAGCAAAGAAGATCACTGATGACAACACCAAACTTGCGTAGCTAGCGATCACGTTAAGAGACTGCACACTAGACTAGTACATGAGTCTAGACACAAAAAGTGCTCCTGGGATGACAAGGACACTGAAAGACATTAAGAAACTCTTGATAAATGAGTTCTAGAAGCTGAGCTCAGAGGATCAGTATATGAAATAAGACAGAAACTAGAAGAATCGGTATGGGAGATTGAGCGATTAAAAGGGAAGTTAAAATACCTTATGACCGAGATGCAACATTGACACCTATTTGTCAATTCACTACTCCCACACTTAAAATATCCACTACGACAATAGAAGTTTTAGACACAGGCAGAGGCTCTGCAGGAAGCCTTGCAATTGGAAGAGAATCAGTACCAACAAATGGACCCGGCTATCGAAGAACTGAAACAAGATCTGAAGAACTTAACATTTAAACTGAACCAGAATAAGAACAAGGACAAACAAGAAGTCATTTGGTGTACCACATGCACGACAAAAGGACACCATAAGAACGAATGTCCAACGTTCACACAGTATATGGAAGTAGGGATGCCAAACCCGCTACCACAGGGGGGATTATGGTGCAAAATATGCAAGAAATCGGGTAATGACCCTTACCATTGCATGATGATGCAGAAATACCAAACAGTCCCAACAAACGCATACTGTATCTTTTGCAAGTCAATTAGCCACGACGATAAAGATTGTAGAATTATGGAGCTGATGTGGGAAAGAACATCAGATTCATACAAGGTATAGGTAGAAATGATGATTGGCAGGTAGCACCACAGTTCACTCAAGCCCCAACACCATACAACACTATGCAACAATAGTATAATGCTGCGCATCAACCTTACAATAACACGCAACCGCAGTACAACCTAGCACAACCCCAGTACAATTCTGCACAGTATAATCAGGGACCACAATATAACATGCCATGAGGTGATCGCCCAACCTATAGAGGAGCAGGATGAGTTAGAGGAGGTTTCGGACATGGGAGAGGACCAGTCACATGTCACAATTGCCAGCAACCAAGAAATTATGCATGGGAATGCCCACTGCCACTAGTGACCTGTATGTATTGTCACCCATTGGACCATGATACAGAGGAATGTCCGACATTACTCATAAATATACAGGAAAAAAGGAATCAGAATAACCAGAATGTTTAGTGGATTTCATCTGAAGCAAGGGATGATGGACGAAACATCAACATAGTCACTCGAGGAGGAATGAAAACAGGAAATGACGGAGTTCGACATGAACCAGTGCACAACCAATGGGTAAAGAAGAACACTGACTCCAAGAACTAGTTCGATGCACATAAGGAGAAGGAGATCTTTACAGAAGCCCGACAAGAATTCCAGAAGGAGGACATGTCGCCGACTGCACAACAGATCAAGGAAGATCTGAAATATGAAATGTCGTCGTCACTGGACCATACTAGTAGAATACAACCCAAGGAACAAGTAAGTACTATCAAAGACCTTTTTCAATCATGCATCAAAGTGTTAAGTGATCCTTCATCTGTCAAAATATTGCAAAACATCCTAGAAAAATGTAGCAGCGAGATGGAACATAAGCCAGAAATGCAAACTGTCAACCACCTACACAAAAGAAGAAGAAAAAGTAGAGAATTTAGACTAAATGCTAACATTGGGGATTTCAATATGGGAGATATTATACTAGATCTAGGATCTGAAGTGAATGTACTACCAAAAACTACATGGCAATGTATGGGAGAACGTACACTGGGATACTCAACTGTTCAATTGAAGCTAGAAAATTAACATAGAAACCTCCCAATAGGTAAACTGAAAGGGGTAACGATAGATTTGGATGGTGTGCACACTAAGGAAGACTTTGAAGTCATTGAAATAGTAGACGACACAACACCTTACCCAGTGCTACTTGGTATGGATTGGGCATTCAAAAACCAGGCCATAATTAACTTAAAAACCAGAAAAATGACATTTGAGTTAGGGGACTACAGGTTCATAGCCCTACTTGACCCATCAGAGGGTGAGAAGTTCATAGAACCCACTTGTCTAGATTTAGAAGAGATCATCCAGTTGTACAGAACAACTATGCGCGATACAGACTACATTAACCCAACTGCAGATGGGGTACTCAATTGGTGGAGCATTACTTCATGCACAACAGACTCAGACACCGGGTTAGAAAACTGGTAGCAAAGACTACACGAAATATCCATGAGAAAGTGTGCCAGAATAGATTGCACAGTAAGGTGGATTGGCACAAATATTAGATGGTGGGGTGCACACAAAGGGACAATCACAGATTGGTACCAATGCAAACAATTACTGCACATAAGAATCAACACAGAACAGATATGGAACAAATGACAGAAATATGATGGACTAGGAACACCAGCAGAACATTTGGGGGCATGTAAAACGCTGTGGAAAAGGATTCCACCAGAAGAATGGTCTCACCACTTCATCCATACCTTAGACAGCATATGAGAGAATTGGTATACAGATCAAGAAATGTGCAAAGGAACCAAGACATGGATGACACTCCAACATAACTTTACAGTCACTTTCTCCTTCGAGGATGAGAACCCCGACATAGACACGACCCTGAAATGGATCAGAGACATCATATTCATTACAGAACCAGAAGTGGAAGTTATCATAGAGAAACAATAGCAGAATAATAAGACAGTCAAGGAACTACTATCGTGCTACCACATGCAGGAGGAAGCACTGGATGAAGATGATTCACGCGACATTCATATCGAATAATTTAAAGGCGAGAGAGATGTGGAAGGTCCACCCTTAGAGTCAGAGTTCATCTCTGCGCCACTTAAGATAAATAAGGTTAACATCGGGACTATTGAGCAGCCCAAAATGGCTAGCATCAGGGATTACTAGGATGAACAGACACTAGAAAGCATCACATAATTGTTGTGCGAATACAACAACCTTTTTCCCACAACCTTTACAAAAATGAAAGGAATAGCTGGAGAACTAGTAGAAATGAAGATACCAATCAGATCTGATGCAAGACCCATTAAAAAATGACCCTATAGATTGAACCCCATCTATAAACCAAAAGTTAAAGACGAGAACGACAGGATGCTCGAGGTCAGCATCATCGAACCAGTCGAAGAATCAAAATGGATAAGCCCAATGGTAGTACAGGACAAGGAACATGGACGAGGGATCAGGATATGCGTCGACTTGAGGAAGTTGAACGATGCATGCCTATACAACCCATTTTCCACACCATTCATGAATGAGGTAATTGATAATGTAGGGGGCCACGAACCTTACTCATTCACTAATGGATTCTCGGGATATCATCATATTAAGATAGCACGGGAGGATAGACACAAGATCACCTTTGTGACCGAATGGGGATCTTATCAGTATACAGTCATGCCATTCGGACTGAAGAATGCACCTGCGATATTTTCTAGAGTGGTCATCGCAGCCTTTAAGGAATTCATTCATCAATTCTTCGAAGTATACGTAGATGACTGGACAGTTTATAGCATGTTGAAAAACCATGTGGAAGTTTTAAGACTAATGCTAGAACAATGTAGATAGTGCCAGATATCACTGAATATCAAGAAATGTATATTTTGAACACCATTTGGGATACTATTGGGACACATAGTATGCAAACAAGGTTTTCTAGTGGATCCAACCAAAATCATAGTCATTGTTAACCTACCAGCACCAAAAACAGTCCATCAACTAAGAGCAACGTTACGGGATATTACAGGAAGTTCATCAAAGGCTACGCGTAGATTATAGTGCCAATGGAAAATTTTTTAAGAAAAGATACAAAGTACCAATGGAACGACGAATGCCAACATGGTTTGGATACCCTGAAGGATAAAATGGTTACTGCACCTATATTAGTATTTCCAGATTGGGAAAAAACATTCCATGTACATGTAGATGCATCAACGATAGCACTTGGAGCTATCTTAGCGCAACTAGGAGCAGGAGACTTGGATCACCCGATAGTGTTTGCAAGCAGAAAACTACCAGACTCTGAACAAAATTATAACATGACAGAAAGAGAAGGCCTAGCTATGGTTTACGCACTACATAAATACAAACATTACCTATTGGGAAAACACTTTAAGATGTTTACAGATCACTCAACCCTAAAATACCTAGTCAACAAACCAGTGTTGGGGGTGAGAATCTATCGATGGTTACTGTTATTTCAAGAATTTGACTTCAAATTAATAGTCAAACTAAGAAAATTGAATGCAGGACCTGATCACCTATCGAGGGTCACAAATGGAGAGGAACCAACGAATTTGGAAGACAACTTTCCAGATGCACAACTATTTTTGGTATAGATTGCTGACGATTATTTCATAGAGATCATCCAGTACTTGAGCACAGGTGTTGCACCGCAAGAATATACCACTATGCAGAAGAAGAACCTGGTAGTCTGTGCAGCCGATTATCAACTGATCACATGGCATCTATACAAAATGGGCATAGATAGCATATTACAAAGATACGTACTAGACCATGAACAACCAAGAATTTTAGCAGAAGCCCACAAGGGAATAGCAGGAGGGAACTATGTAGGAAAATATACCGTTAAGAAGGTACTACGCATAGGATTATGGTGGCCAATGGTACATAGAGACTCGAAAGAGTATTGTCAGCAATGCGATGTCTGTCAAAGTGTCGGCAAACCCAATAGGAGGGACAAGATGCCACTACGACCGCAAGTGACACTTCAGGCATTCGACAAATGGGCAATAGACTTTGTGGAACCCATTAACCCACCCACCAAGAGAACAGGGGAGAGATATATTATCACTTCGATGAAATACTTAACAGGATGGGCGAAAGCCGCACCAGTAAAAGATTGCAACACAGAAACAACGACACATTTTCTATTTGAACGGGTAATTACCATATTCAGGTGCCCAATAATTTTGATGAGCGACCAAGGAACGCACTTCATAAACAACATCATCCAAGCGATGCTCGAAGATTTTGAAGTTCATCACCAAAAAATTACATCGTATCATCCAAAGGAAAATGGCACGATAGAAACCTTCAACAAAATTTTAGAGAATGCCTTGAAAAAGATATGTAACGTCAACAAAGACGATTGGGACCTCAAGGTACCAGTAGTATGATGGGCGTATAGAACCACATGCAAAAATTTGATAGGCCACACACCATTCAAACTAGTCTATGTTCAAGAAGCAGTAGTCTCGTTAGAATTTCAAATATCGAGCCTACGTGTAGCAACTATCACACAAATGACCGAACGAGGTGCAATCTAGGAAAGATTGAATAAGTTACTATTGATGGAGCAAGACTGAATCTTGGCAGGATTCCATCAACAAGTAAAAAAAGCAAGAGACAAAGGTTGGCACAATCGCCACATAAAGAGGAAAATGTTCAAAGAAGGAGATCTAGTATTGCTCTACGACAGTAAAGCATTGCAACACCCAGGAAAGTTGTAGATGCATTGGTTAGGACCATAGAAGGTAAAAGTTGTCACAGACAGAGGAGTTGTTCAGTTAAGAGATATAGCAGGCATAAACCTCAGAGGAATGATCAATGGGAGCTAGCTGAAGCTGTACAAAGACAATCGACCACCCACCTGTTGACGGGCGAAATTGACCATCCATCAACTCGGAGAGTGGAAACGGTCCGGGGTTGTCTAAATAACCCAAGCCATTTGGAATGAACCACCCTGACGGGTTTAACGGCTCCGTTGGCCGCTCTAAATTCCTAGGGAAACCAAAGAGAAAACTAATCTAAACTAACTAATCTAACTAAAACAAATAAAACTAACTAAAACTAATTAAAACTAATAAAACTAACTAAAACTAAATACAACTAATAAAACTAACTAAAACTAATCTAATACACTAATCTAATCAAAACAAACTACTAAATAAACTAAAACTAAATACAAATTACACTAACTATTTTACTAATTACTATTACACTAACTCTACTAATTAACCATCTAGTTATCAATTACAATACAGCTTATTCACAAATATACAATATACACACTTGGCAGATTTACATAAAACCTGTAAAACTCAAATGCTTTCTGTCCTAACAAAGCCAGAGATATTTTTGATTTTTATATTTTATGAATAAGAAATAAAACTATTGAAATTAAACGATCTAATATACTAATTCTAACTTAAACTAATATCTGAACTAAACTACTAATAAGAACAGTAAACAGACAAGCGACTAACTGACTTGGAAGCGCTCCTAATTTGTCCTGCGTTTGATGTCTTCGAAGCTGGTCGAAGGAAGGAAACTCGCACCGGTTGATCCAAGAGCTTTTCGTAAACGATCGGCTGGGCTGCTCTTCGAGTTATTTACAGGACAAACAAGACATAAAAGATCATAACAACTATATGATTATAAATCTCTGCAATAAGGGAAACCTGTTATGCAAAAACTTATATTTAACAATTCAATTCATGAAGAAGATAAACCTGTCATTCA
>SNQJ01S0003883.1:359675-392776 GCA_010110895.2 Picea sitchensis
ATAGCTAAAGTAGTCATAAACCAGATACAAATTGATATACACAACATGAAACAAAATGTTGATATAATGAGAAGCTAAAGCTGTGACAAAACACCAAATTCTGCTTCAGTCTGTATTAAAACTCCATATCCTTGTTCTCCCACCAATGAGGATGAACATTATTATAAAAATCATAAGTATATATAAGTGTCTCCACAGGGTAAAACCTCCCTGTGGATAATATCAAAATGTTTTACATAATCTGGGAAATATCCCAAAATCAACTAAACTAGGAAATCAAAATGGAAGTGAAATCTTTGAAATATCCCCTAACTGCTCATCAAAGCCACTTCCATTTCGAATTGATCTGCAATAGACCAAAAATAACCAATTAGAAAGACATTTCATCAACAAAACAATAAAAAAATTGATCCTACAGACTTAGCTACAGAATCATCTGATTCTGTAGCTAGTCTAAAATAACATACAGGATCAGATAGAAATCAAATGAAATCTTTTTTTTTTAAATAATCCAATTAAATTTTCTTTTAATAAATATTAAAAAAAAAACAAATCACTAATAGTTCAAGTAAATTTATCATTCAAATTAAACAAAATCGTAAGGGATGCAATCGAAATAGGATAAGAATGCTCTGTTTTTTTTTAGTTGCCATAAAATCGGGTCAAATAGTAACCAAACTATTTCATATCCAAATGAAATTAATAGTGAATCATATCGTATAAGATACGATGTAATCAAACACAATCATAATCGATTTGTTACGGCTGTAACAATGTGCATAAGATTCATATTGTTTTAATCAAATACCAATATGGCAAGGCTGTTATGATTATAGTATCAAATAAAACATTCATAACAGCATCAACCAAACTTTGCCATAGACTTCAATCACTGACCGTTACATAGTCAACAGACATGACCAAACATAGTAATCACAACCATCATCAAATCGACAGAGGTGATAATCGTAAACTGGGCAAGAAAACAAATCGTGACTGAGTCAAATATAGAAATAAATCGCAATCCTGGGCATAATCATAAATTTAAACAATATGTTTGTTGTAATATGAATCGAACTGATAACACGGTCAAACAATGTGAATCGATTGGTTGTGTATAACAATTATGATTCGTATCTATTCGCAATTTGGTTATGCATTAACAGAATGGTATTCAAATTGGTCGAAAAAGACATGGAATATAAAATCATAACAGTTAACCATTATTGCCAACCATATCGTATAGAATATAACCAATTCGAATCGAGACATTGACTGTGTTGAAAATTGGAATACCAGAAACAGCCTGTGTTTAGAAAAGATATTAACAACTTCAATAAGCAACAGAGTATTCAATTCAAATTAAATTAAAACAATCAAATCCATAACACGATCAATTGAATCAAAGCTAAATCCAATCAAAACTAAAACGATAAACGAAATTTGATTAATCAAAACAAAATTATGCATATAGTGCATGCTTATGTGTCAAGGCAAATCCACGCTGTAAACAGAGATTATGAGTTTGTCATATAAATAGGTGATAGTCATACCAGTGAGGCTGCTCGAGCTATGCCAATTTTGAATTGACAACCGCTGTAGCCGACTCCACATTCTTAAACAAAAAAGAACCCGTTGTTTGCTGTTTCTTATCAGTGGATGACAATTTAGCCTTTTGACTGGTGAGCCTTGCAACTTTATCCTCCAGAGCATGAATTCTGGACTGTAGCATTGGCACATCAAGGTAATACCTTTCTAACCATGAGCCACACTGATCACATGGTGGAGCAGCTGGTTGAGATAGGGCAGGAGGAGTTTTTGACGAGTCACCAGGGGTTTCATAAGGCATTTTAATGCCTGGATAATTAGGGTCATTTTGCAAGCAAGGTGGTAGGTTTTTCACAAAATCGTATGCGGGTTTGTCACATAGACCTTCTGAATAGGGATACTCAGTTGCCAGGTAACGTTCAACCTTTGATTCAGAATCTTCACTCACCATAATAGGGTCAGGGTTGACAAGAATCTTCGGTTTGTTTCTTGCCATGAAAGAGATTAACCGGGCGTTCTTTTTGCCTTTGGAATTTGCAATAGGTTTGGCTTTAGGCCTTTTAGCCACAGGTTTAACAATTTCGACATGTTTGGTCACAGAATTGGGTAGGTCATTAGGTGATTCGGGTAGGGATTTAGGTAATAGAGAACTATAAGGCATAGGGGGTACCAACTTGCTCTCGCTCACCACAGGTTTGTCAACCTGTGGTGGGCTTGAATCCTCAAAATTATTGTGATTAAGAAAATCATTCCAATAGTCTCGATGTAACCCCAAATGAAAAACCACAAGCATTTTAATCAACCCAAAGTGAAAAAGGTTGTTATCAGCCTGGTTCCCTTTGTATCTTTTAGACATTTTAAACAGACTCCTATGCAAGTAGTAAGGCATATTAAGCTCATAGCCCATGAAAACCATAAGTAGCCGAAGGTGGTACAAGAAAACGAAACCATACCGGCCCTCGCAGGTGATGAACTGCTTGGTTATCATCAGCACGTCGTGCCAACGTTGCTTGAGCATATTCGCGGGCAAACCTTTGTCACAGGAGCTCACCCTTCGTGACTGGAAGAGCAATGTCCATGGGACATCTTCCACTTTGCAATTTTTTGACCATTTCTGTCCAGTAGCAGGCAGACCAGTAGCTAAACTGAGAAATTGCTCATCAATTTCCAATTGCACATCCCCAACCTTAGCTCGGCAACCATCAAAGGTTAATGCGAATTGACGAGCCACGCAAGGGTTAAAGCCATCAAACTTTCGTATGAACGTGAGCCATCCAAATTCCTCAAGGTAACTGTAAGCACTGTCGAACATCAACAACGCCTGGCTACCATTCGGTTCAGCCTTTACGACTGGAGCCATGGTGCGGGCACATGGTAGGGTTTGGATTGAACACAACAACACACAGGCACAAAATCGTTTGGGCTAACAGATACGAGCGCTCAAAGGGGAGGCAAATTAATGTATGTGCGCGAGGGTGGTGGGATTATCCACCGCCATGCATAGCAGTAATGACAAGGTACAACACTGTTCAATCAATCATGGCATCGTTCAAACCATAATACTCGGCCAACCCAAGGATTTAAACGGTGGATGACATACCAATGCGCCATTGCATTGTTTGAAACCATGAGCGTTCAATATAAAATCAAACCCAAAATTAAATATGTGCCTGAAATAATTCAAACCAACGTTAAGTCAAAAACCCAAATATTTAACCAACGTGTCATTGCATAACTTCAAACTATTGCCATTCAATATGAAATCAGACTCATATGTTACCCATGCGCTTGTTGCATAATGTGTAATCAAATTTTATAAAACATTGTGACAAGAGATTTCATAAAATCAATAAGCCAAGAGCTTATAATAATAAGGATCACATCATATAAAAGCCAAAATCAACTATGACCCCTATATAATCAGGTATAACTCATAAATTTACATGCTCAATGCCTTATCAATTAAATAAAAATCGAGTTGCGCAATCAAAGTAAAAACATCCGAATAGGCATAATTTGAAAAATCTTTTCAGCCACATGATAAACCAATGGTAAAGTGCCTTTCAGAATATCAATGAGAAGATCATGACAATTCAAATAATGATGGAGGAGTTTTCACGCTTACAGTCGTGAAAACTAAATTGAAACCAATTTGCAAGTGTCGCAAGAAATGAAAATATCGTCTATTTGCAAAATGCGACAGAAATTTGAAGTTCAAGGGACATAGGTGTAGGCAGCTTATAGGGTAATGGAAAAAATTGAATTGGCTGCCAACACCACTGCGCAGTAAAAAAAAAAAAAGAAAGAAAGAAAGCCTAAAAACAGTGCGTAGCGTGATGAAAAATCTGCATACGAAACATGAAGCCAGTGAGGGAAAACATAACAACCATATCGAAAAAGGAAACGAGCGGTAAAAGGAAAAGTCGACAAAAGCACACTGACAGGAAAACACAAGGTAGAGTTAAAGCAAGGCAAGGACGGATGGGATGTCGCACTAAATGTGCCAAATGGAGATGGCAAAGTAGGCATAATGGTAAGTATGAAACAGTCGTGGATGCATTGAACCTACACTTATGGGGCATTAATCACACAGGGTAGGAAGCATCCTCAAAAATATTCATGGAACACCCATACAACACACGAGCACAAAAGCAGTTAGTCTATTCACAAAAAGAGAACTAAGAAAGAGAAATAGCAACTCGAATGCACAGAGCGAGATTGCAGAGCTTATCCGAGCTATTCGAAACAAGTAGACGTTCAAAGGGAACCACTATGGCACTACCAAAACCAGCTAAAGCAAGCCAGACATCCAGAACAACCAGGGTGTAGACTAGGTCATGAGGACCACGGGAAGAAAATGAGCAGAAGCCAACGAAGATCGTTGATATTGACAAAATTCTATCGCCAGAGGAAATCCCAGTTGAATCAACACCGATCCAAGAAGAGATCCCGTAGCCCCAAGCGGAAGCCATGAAAGAGGAAATGCCAACAGTGACACAAGAGCCTCAGAATGAAGTAGTGGGAACCCATCAGGAAGGAAAGCCAGGAAATTTTAAATCATCCATGGAAATAAACGGAAGCACACAAAACCCAAAAGCAGAAGTACAACCAAACATTCCACAAATACCCATCCCATATTTTTCTTTTTCGACCGAGATGATTGGAGAAATGGGCAAGGCTTGGGAAGAATGGATAGCAAAGGAGAAACCAGAAGTTATTGGAACTTCGAACCTACCAACACAGTAGGAGGACAGGATTCAGATATCGATCTCACCTCGAAAGAAACCAGCTGCAAAGATTGTGCTACCTCGCATACCAGAGGGAATACAGGTGGACTCCCAGCTATTAGGTCACGTCGGGAAGCTCATTTTTTCTGACCATGACATAGAAAATGAAACCAAATTTCTATATATTTCACCACAAATCTTTATGGAGACAATATCCGTGAACCCTCTCGGAGGAACTATCACTAAGCCACACAAGTGGGTAGCTGGACTAGACAGAACCAGAATCTTATGATTGCTGAAGATACCACACTTTGGCAGAGGCCAATATGTGATGGCATGCATCAAGCAACTGTTAGCATTTATGCATGGAGGGGATGTATGGCTAGACAAACCCGTCCCCATAACTATTGAACTTATTGCGCAAATAACAAGACTACCCATCCAGGGTATGGATCCTGTGTTGATTCTGGACAACAAGCCCAAGGAAAAATCATTGACGGAAGAGATGAAGAAGAAGTATGGCACTGACAGAGGATTAAGAGGCATTATAATCAAGTGAATTAACAATGCTGCTACACAATTGGGCACAAATATCTTAGCCTGCAAACTGCTAAGAAAATGCCGCAAAGACGAAGTACCGGCAGGAGTCATCATTGTTGCAGCTCAGTGCACAGAAGGAACCTTCATGAGTTGGGTGCCATACCTGTCAAAATTGTTCCAAGTAAACAACAAATACATGTAGGATGCAGGTACATAATTTCATTACTCATGGATGATTACTCTCATAGCTTTCATGGGATGGAAAGAACCAGACCATGTCGTCTTTTGTACCACACCACAGCTAGGAGGAGCGAGATATCGCGTCCTAAAATCCATGCCATTGGCCAAGCATAAGAAGGAGAATGGAATTATATTCGAAGCTTACCTACAAAAGATACAAGAGGCCATTATCCAAGCATAGAGAATAACACCAGAGGTTGTTGCACAATATGGGGGTGGCGCCAATTTCTGGGCTAGGCAACAAGCCATGTGGATACAGCCAAGGTAGGACCCACATAAACAGTGGCTACATATGCGCTACTGCATCACTGAGGGTGATATAACCATGATAATCAATGAATGTCCTTATGAATGGAGGATTCCAACTATACCCAGGGAAGTATTGGCACAAACAGGAGAAGGAGGGGCCCTGCAAGTGGAAGCACAGCCTCCAAAAATCCCAATACCCAAGAAACCAAGAATAGGCCAAATCAAGTTGACTCAGGCAGAGGGAAACTCAGAGAAGCCAAGGACCCAGAAGGGGAGAACAAAATCCACTCAATCGACCAATGGACAGTAGAAACCAGTTGAGGGAGTACAGGAAACTGCGGCGAACCCCATCACACAAGAACCAGGGGGAACTAAGAGACTAGTGGTACATGAAACAAGTGCGCATAAGAAATCAAAGGCACAACGACCACCACCAGAATACACAATCACAGAGGATGATGGAGAGATGATTGCTAGAATGGTCCAGGACTGCCTCACAAAGGATTTTGATCATGCAGCGCACCACAGGGATAAACTGCAGAAGGAACTGGCAGAAATGGGACAACTCCTAAAGAAATTTGGATAAGTCCATATTACTAGTAGCAGTAGAAGCATAGAGCCATCAATCACACAGACCACAGAAGGGACGAAGGTAGGAGAATGTGACTTAGTTCTTCTGAAGCCACATTCCACAGTCTACATAAATCCTAGCATGCTAAAAATGGATGAGATTATGGGACAGACACCACTGAAGGATTTGGATCAGATCCAATTTATCTTAACACAAATGCCATCAAAGGCCTTATACCAATTGTAGGTCAGCGTCGACCATGAGATACAATCTCGAGCACATAAAAACTTGGTTGAGCTACAACAAGCAACAAAGAAGAGGGAAACATTGGAAACAGTTTGTGCGTAGGCCAAATTTGAAACTCAGGAGGAGAAGGAACACAGAAATGAGTTGGAACGCAGAGTGGAAGAAATTTTTGGGAAACTTCCAACTACTGCACAAAGAAGTGAACTCCCAGCTGCAGAGCAAATCGATCAGATTGCGCAGGCAATTGATCAGTATCAGAAGGAGATCGAGACTCTTTGTGGACATATTAGACTGACAAATCCACCAACAGTGAAAGAGAAAAGGAAGCAGAAAGCAACAGTGTAACTACAGGAGCTAGAAAAATAGGTCAGCACAACAACCGACTCGATGGATAAAGTAGCACAACTCTGGACAAAGCTAGAAGAGGATCTACAGGTCCAACAATGGGACAAGGAGGAGGAGAGGATCAATGCAACAATCCAAGAATTCAAGTAGCAATAGAAGATCATCCCAATTCCATAATGGGTCAAGGGGACACAAGAGTTAAATAAGTTATAGGTAGAACTTCTCACTGCGCAAACACAGAAACAAGTGCGTCAGGCTCAAATAGAACCGTTGCAGGAACGGGTAGCAAAAGTACTTCTGTAGGCAGAAGAAGCTAGAAAACAGTCAGCACAGACTCAACTAGAATGTGCAGGACTGATGAGCGAAGAAGTGGCAGCACAAGCAGTCGATATCATCAAGGAGAAAACCACACAGGCACTGACAAAACAACAGAATTGCAGAAAAAATTCCAAACGATCACCAGGGAGATCAAGGAAGCACAATGCAATTAGGTGACTCGGGACGAGTCACATGTCAGTTTTGGGGGCCTTTTGGCACCAGGCTGAAGTGGAAATAAGGACAATTGTGAGAAAGAAAGCGTGCAGGAAACTGAAGTGAAAACTTGCAAAAGATTAGCACGTGCGAATGCAAGAAATCGTGCACAAAGGATTGCGACAGCTGGAGGAAGAAAAGCACGCGCATGAGAGAAAAACCTAGCGTAAGAAGGGTTAGGGTTTTGGTAATATTTTGTAAGTGGATTAAGAACTCGAAATTTATAAATATAGATATGAAAGTATCATATAGGGTTGATCTTATGTTAGTTTTTATGGGGATTACGATTGTTAATGAGTGATTTCGAGTATTGTTGTTGTTTTAGAGCGTAGGTGATATGTAAAGGTTTTTGAGTGGTATGAACCGATTTTTGTAAAATATTGAGAAAGGAAGATACGAGGGAAGGTAGATCTAAGGATTAGACTGTAGGCTGTAAAGCCTGGTGCGATCTAGTTCACCTCACAAAGATCTTACCCAGTTTTGCAGAGAATTGTAAGCGCGCAGTGCAAGGAAATCAAGAACTACCATAATAAAAGAGCCAAGAGCCAAATATTTGTGGACATAGCCTAGGGAGGGGTGAACCATGGTAATATCTGTGTAATATGATGAATTCATGCATGTCTTTCCTTTATGTTAGCAATTAATGGTTGAATTTGATGAGCGAGTTAATACATTGTCGTGAATCTGTTCTACTTTGCTGGAATTATATTGTGTAATATATGTATGCGACTTCATAAATAAGTAGATTGTCATACCAGTCTACATAATAGGGCCTTGATCAAGAAACCCTTTATCCCCTAATATGTCCTAGATTGTAAACACTTGAGTCTTACATTCACCCATTTAGAGCTATCTCAGGTGAGACTGCGCAGTACCTCTTGGGTGTTGTGTTGCCTTCTGGTTTACCAGGAGGGCCGATAGTTTTAAAGGCTTTGTTGGAATCCCGAATGACATGAACCCTGGGCCAATAAATCAGATAACCCAAGAAGGGAACTGAAAAACCAACAACGTTCCTCAGAGATCACCGATTCTGCCCCAACTATAGAGAAGCTACAAAAATAAAACCATCAACTTGTCCAACAATTGGAAGAGTGGAAGACAATAGACACACACCTTCATCATGATAATGTAGTCCTTCAGGAAAAAGTTAACTCCCTTCAATGGTTGGTCAATGGGATGAACAAATATAACTGTAGCCTCAGAGTACATCTAAAGCAACACAAGAGGCACAAGGCTAGGTCTTCACAACAAGAAGGAGAAGTTTCCAAAGCTGATCCTCCTCAGCAAGCCTAGTCACAAGGGGTAACTTCTTTTTGTTTGCAGTGGGACCTGCAAAATCGTAAGTGTGGGGGTAATGTTGGGCTCGAGATATGATCACTTTTATGATGGTTATTATACACTTTTTCCGAATGTATATATGCGTTTTTCACATTTTGAAGGAGATTTTTGAAGAATTTTATGATAAAATGGTATGATCTACACTAGGTACGTGCGATTCATGTTTAATTACATTATTGAGTATAATTCATCATGTTTTTATGCTTCCAAGGATCCGATTCACGTTTTTTTGTTGTTACAAGGAGAAAACACACCACGTTTCTGCTTCCGGCACTCATTCCAACACTCCTTCCAGCACTCGTTTCGATACCCAATCCGGCACTGCATCTAGCACTGTGTATTGCACAAAACGGAGGGTGACTTGGTAGTTATGGTATTGGCGGCCAGTGATGGGCGAATCGGGAATGTGGGTTTTGTTCATGCTTTCCCCCTCTAGCTACTGAGCTTTTGACAACTCAGTTTTAGTTGTTCAAGAGGGTGATTATCAGCTCGCTCTGTTTTATCAGTTAGTGCATCATTTAATGAAAATTGTTGAATTTAGAAGTGGTTCGACCCTCCTGTGTTCGACCACCTGGTATGTAAACATTATAAATACCACCGAGGTGGTCAGATGATTGTTAAGCAGTAGAAGCATCAGTGTGATAAAAAAAAATACGATTTTACTCTGTTTTTCTATTTTACATTGCCAGATTATATAACAATTGTGTTTTTGAGTTTTCATGGTGAATTCGAATTCTTGAGTGCGTGGTGTGCTTTTAGGAAGCGACCACGACTTGTTGAGGGAGCCACCAACAGTCTGGTAACTGTTCTTTGTGTTGTTTATGCATTTCATAATTTAGTTGTTCTCTTTATTTCCTATACATGCATTTTTATTGTGTTAATTAGTTTGTTGTTATAATTTAATTGCTTTGATTCTCTTTTGTGGGTCAGAATGATGAATTGTGTTAGCATGCATTGATCTTGAAGTTAGGAATGGATTTGCAAATCCCTAGACTAACCCCATTCGCAATTAGATATTAGATTATATTTTTATTTACGATTTTAGAATCAAGTTTAAAACAAAGTTTTTATTTGAGTTTTCTTTGACAAGGATTTGATGGATGGATAGAGTTAATTTCAATTTTTAATGATAGATTGTTTATCTTAGTTTTATATAGATCTTGCTTACTTAGTTGTTGGCTAATACATTTGGTAGTTTACTTTTTAATATCATAGTTTAATTTTTGTTCTTAAGCATTTTCTTATTGTAGTTTGAACTTTGAATTGCTAGAATAGATGTAGCATAGTTTCATTTATGTAATTTATTTCCTAGAGTTAAATTGCAATTGTATTTCTTAGTTAATGATTGAGTTAAGTATGAATTTTTCTTACATAGAATAGAAGTACAATGATCATCTCATTATATTGTTGATGGTTAATAAATGAATATGCAGGGTAATTGACGATCGTTTTGTCATGGCTAAATTCTCATTGGATTGTTTAATCCATACCTTTCACTTTGCTATTGAGATCAATGTTGAGCTTATACCGCTTGAATTGTCCTTTGTTGTCAAGTGCCATCGAGATATCGTCTGACACTGAAGACATTCACACAACCACCAGCATTATATTTGAGTTTTTTATAGATTAAAGATAACTTCTTGTTTTCGTAGATTAAAGACAGTTTCTTGCTTTTATAGATCAAAAGATGTAGTTTCTTGCTTTCATAGTTGAGAAGATAGTTTTATTGCTGCTGTAGGATAGTCTTTTCTTTGATAGATTAGATAGTAGTTTGTTTATCATAGATTAAGAATTAGTTGTTAGTCCTTCTTGCTTTCGATTCAATAGATTTCCTTTCATGAATTAGAAATTGTTTTGAATTGAGAATCTAGTCCACTTGCCTCTTAGGCTAGATAGTTGTTCAATGAGAAGTTTTCATTTGATTACTTGCAGTAGAAGTTATCTTAGAGTAGTTAGTTGTCTTTTGCTTGATTGTATATTTTCTTTAATAGGTTAGCTAGTTGTTTTGCTTACTTTTCTATTTTCTTTAATAGGTTAGTTAGTTGTCTTTGCTTGCTTGTTTACTTGCTTTAATAGGTTAGTTAGTTGTCTTTTCTTGCTTGTTTATTTACTTGCTTTCATAGGATAGTTTCCCATTGAATATAGGTTGGCAAGTTAAATTAGTTTGATTTTATCATTTGCTTATTGTTAGGCTTGATAGTTTCTTTTGCTTATTGCTTACTATTGAACTAGTTTGCTTCAAGTAGGGATTTTACTTGTTTTCTTAGGACTATCCATCGATCCTTGGCCCAAAAGTACATAGGTTACCTAGTTTAAAGTTGCTTAGTAGGTTTTTCTCATTAGATAGATTTGCTTGAATATATTAGTCTTAGATAGATACCTTCCTTAGTTAGATTATACTCCTACCAGCCCTTCTACCTTTGGCATATATTTTTCTACAACTCTAAGTTTACTTACCCCGGGTTGACAATTTAATTGAGGATTTTTCGTGTGTTTTTAGTGCATATACAATACCCATCACAGGCCACACCACCAAGTTGCAATAGTCCACAAGTTCGCGTATGAACAATATGCTCCATGTCTCAAACTAGAGACCATCTAACATGTTTCCACTTGCAACCATCGTCGTAGCTCCCTCTTAGAGCTAACTCATCAACAGTGGTAAAAATCCCTCTCATTGTTGTCACTTGTGACCTGTCCAAACATAAACAAGAAATCTACAACCAATTGTAGCAACTGTATGTCTCAAATATGATCCCCTTCTCTTCACATCCCAAGCTCTAATCCCATGTCAATTTTCACATGCAACTCTATGTGACTAATTTTTCAGATCTGAAAATTGCTTCCTAGTGAGATAACAGTAAACCCTAGATGTTATCACTAAACAATTTTACACTAAAAATTATGAGAGATGAATCATAAATACACATAAGACACAAAAATTTTATTTTGTAACTTTGTTAATTTCAGAAATTTTGACAGCAAATCCAACCCTCCCACTCAATACAATTTCACCAAAAATATGAGGACAACCTTGTCCTCCAATAACCAGAAAATTAGAAAAAGCAAACCTTAGCAAATCCTTGGAAATTCTTCTACCCACAAATCTGTTGCAGACCACCTATATAGCCTACTAATGTCACCTATACTACTATTGATGTCATTCTATACAGACCTACTCTTTCCCAGTAAACCTTATACAGACATACGCGATTCACCTTACTGCAACCTGGGTACATATGTGATTGTTCCCACTACAACCCACATACATACACAATTGTGCCCGCTGCAACTAGCATGCATACGTGATTCACCTTCCTCCAACCCATGTATATACGTGACTGTGCCCACTAAAACCCATGTACATGCATGAAAAACTTGGATTTCTTCACACGTGCGTCCTTCCTCTCTCCTAGGAAAATTTTTGTAGAGTTGCATACCTTCCTTTGATGAGATTGCCAAGCCTCCTAGCACAAGTGAAAACTCGCTTATGCTAGATCCATCATGTCTCCACACTCTACACAATGAAATGTCACAATAAAATCTCTCCTTTATATAAAAGTATTACGAGTCACCATAGAATCCCCTCCATAAGTCAACATCAAATTAGACTTTCTTCTGGGCATGAAGCCCCAACACAAACCCACAAATCCCATCACCAAACCCATGAATCCCCAGCTTCATTCCAAAGTAGGTTTTCACCAAATGAAGAGTGTAATGTGGTGCCTGCGATGATTCCCACATGCCTGGCACCTAGGCCACGTGAGAATACCTACCTAAAGCTACAAAAATCAACATGATGCATCAACTATGGATTAGTGGGTCCCTTCTCAAGCCCCATCATGGGGAAGAGACTTGATTTCTTGACCTAGCTTAGATTAGGGAAGGTATGTTAGGGTTGGCATTTGCATATTGCATTTCATTTGTATACATATGTTACATCATGCATCTCATGCTAGTATAGTCTTTCATTTTCATATATAAATGTTGCATTCTCATTTTGAATACATGTTAGGAAATTGCATTTTTTCTTTATTATTTTGTAGCTAAGGAAATTTTTTCTTTTCCACATTTTTTTATTATCACTAATAGCTCGTGGATCACATCCACCGATAGTTACTTATAAAGTTATTTTTTGGTTGAAGTGGACACAAGATTGCAGGTCTTATACAATCAAATATGTTGAGGTTCTCATGCACTCTACGGCGAGCACATGTCCCCATGTTGGAACTAGATGTTACCCCCCTCCCCCCCCCCATGCCTAGGGGTAGTTGGAGGAGATCATTTCTCAAGGCCCATAATGTAGAACATGATCTACACCATGATGATGATGATCAACATGTCCATAGACGGTATCCCAACATCGCCTCTCATTTTCCTCCCAGTTGGATCAACCAAGGCTCATCATAGTCAAGCAACCTAAAGTATGGGAGATGGTAATCCATTGTCACCATGAGGTATGTTAGTCCTTATTTACTGAAAAGTGTTGTACTTAATTTTTCAGACATGTGGATGAAGATATTTGGTTGAAGTTGGATAATGGATCACTAGTTTGGGAAATTGTGTCAGTTTCCTTGTTTCACCTTGGTGGTAAGATTTTGTGCCATAGTCTCGTGTTGTCACCGCCCAGGAAAAATGGGTAATACTGGGGGACCCTCCCGAGGGTAACGTTCCACTCCATATACTTAAAAATTTCCATATTGAATCCTCTCATACTATAATAAACTTCGGCTATGGTTCATTCTCTCATAAGAAGAGGGGATGAGGGCCCATAGGTTGTTCCACAACTTCTATAAAATAATATGAAAATGATGCTAGAAAATAAAGTGAGAATAAAAAAGAAGGACCACCAAAATCTGTTTCAACTTGAGCTCTAATCATTCAGTGCTCACCCTGGTCCCAGAAAAAAAAGTAATGCTAAATCTTGGAAACCTATAAAAGGAGACCCACAAATTTGCAAATTATAAATGAAAGCATGGACTAGAAAAAGGGAAAAGGGGTTTGGAAAAAGGTGGCACATAAATATTGGGTAACTCAAGAGCAAGATGATATAGGTGGATATAGGTGGCAAACCACCTATTCCATTGGCTCAAAAAACAGTTTTCAACCTTGGCATTTTTTCGGCAATTTTTTGGGTTCCAAACTTCTAGGGCCATTTTGAGGCCCTAAACGATGTTTTTTTGGGGATTTGGGGCCCAAGTGATTGCTGGAGGAACTTACCTGGGCCAGTCGAAAATTTTTCTTCTTGGCTGGACCTTTCCAACGGGCTATCGTGCACCTAAAACAGAGATCGTATGAAAAAGTTATGACCCTGGGAAGTTGATGTACTAACTTACCCAAATGGGGCCCACGTGACTTTTGGCGCTTCATCTCCTAGTGTTAGATTTTTGGATTTCTAGGGTTTTTGACATTCTTGTTTATTGTAAAAATTCCTTCAGATCCTCATTGTAACTGTGTTCTTGCGAATGAGCGCAGCCGTCACATCTCTTCTCAGAGATAAGCCACCACCATTCCAGCAAGCTTGTTTTCCGCTGCATTTTACAGTTTCATCTTATTTCCTTATTGAATAGAAAACCAGTTTTACTGTATATCTATTATTCTATGTTAAGCATATTTTAATAATTTGTATTCATGTTCTTCTACTCATAAAATCTGGATCAGTGGTATCAAAGCGGTTTTCTCCTTATCGTTTTAATGCATGTCCCCAGTGAGGTCAAGGTACAAAGAATTGGGTCTCGAGCTTGTTTCTCTTGAGGAAAAAATATCTCACATGCCCAAGTGACCTCTCATGGTAGGAGAATATAAATATGATGAGACATGAGATCCTTTCAAAATGTTGCTTGAGGAAGCCCTCATGCAACAGAGTAACGGGATGATGGATAGTTTCGCACAAATCCTTCGGCAGTTACCAATAGGCGACGCATATTCCTCGAGCAAAGGCGTCGCCCCCTTCAAGGTACACATCAACTTTGATATTCCTATATTTGAAGGTTAGATAGATGCAGATGTTGTAGACAAGTGGTTGAATCTACTAGAAGGGTATTTTTCTATCCATAACTTTTTGAATAGAGAAAATATTACTTTTGCACTCCTCAAAGTCGTTCCCCATGTCAAATATTAGTGGGAAACTTTCTGTGAGAAAAAGGAAATAGAGGAACCCTCATTATTTATAGTCACGACCACTTGGGAATCCTTCAGGGATTCTATTAAGGAACAATACTACCATATCAAAATTTATGATGAATTATATACCAAATGGACCACATTGTGGCAAGAAAGAGACCAAGCATTGCCAGAGTTCACAAATATTTTCCACAACTTGTGAACCAAGTTGGTTATCAAAGGTTCAAAGTGAAATCTAGTGCTCAAGTATCATGGTGCTCTACATAGATAAATACAAACCGAAATGGAATTTCTAGACATCTCGTCCTTGGGCGCGACCTATTGATATGTCGTCAAAATCGAGCAGAAGCTCAAACAAAAGACGCGAAAATTTGGGCCTGGGAACCCCTCACAGCCAAAGCCAGGAAAGGGCGACCCCAACCCACAGAACAAAGGACAGAGAAAATATGGATAGTATCAGGACAACCAGTCCAAGACATAAGCAAAGAAGGACACCGGAAAGACAAAGAAATATGTTGGGAAGTGGTGTGACTTCCATAAGAGCCCTTGGCATAACACTATTGACCATCGCACAAAGCAGTCGTTGGTGGCTGAAGTGAAAGCCTCTGAATCAGATGTAGGTTTTGACTCTGAGTCAGAACCAGAAAGGGGAAGACGGATCATTGACGCGGAACCCAGTTCCACTGTTGCTACCACCAAGCTCCATCATGGTGAACCAGATGAGCTAGAAGAAGGAGAGTTCCTCTTCCATTCACAGATGTGGGTAAAAGTCACCCCATTGCACTTCATTGTTGATAGCGGTATACAGAAGAACCTCATATCAGTAGAGGTTGTCAAGCAGCTGGCCTTGTCGACAACGCCGCACCCACAACCCTACACCATTGGATGGCTCCGCCAAAGAAGCGATCTTTGTGTCAGCCAACAGTGTTGACTGTCGTACGACATCAAACCCTTCAAAGACGAGGTATTGTGTGATGTTTCTCCTCTCAAAGTTTGTAATGTTCTTTTGGGCCAACCTTATTTATGGAAATGTCATGTTATATATGAGTCTAGGCCTTGTAGTGTTATTATTACTTTGAACAGGAAATTGTATAGGATACCCGAGGCAGTCCCTCCTAGTGCTATTTCCTTGATCTCTGCCAAGCAATGTAGGAAGGTCATCTCTCAGACTGGAAAAATTTTATTCTTTGTGATTCACTCTCAGAGTGAGTGAAAGATAAAAGCCACATCCATGGCCTTCGTGACCGATCTCTCAACACAACAGAATCAAGTGGATAAGGTCATGGAAGAATACTCAAATATATTCTCCTCTCCTACTGGGGTACCTCTGCACTATTAGGTCAATCATCCCATCGAACTGACCCTAGGCGCATCGCTACCCAATGGGCCAGTCTATCATTATTGTCTGTTAGAAAACGAGAAGATCAAGAGGAAGATCCAAGAACTTCTCCACAAGGGGCACATCCATCCTAGCTCATCATCTTGTGGGATCCCAATCATGCTGGTGCAGAAGAAAGACGGGACCTGGCAACTCTGCATTGATTATCGGGCCCTAAATAAAATCACAGTTCGAAACCAATACCTGATTCCTCGAATCGATGACCTTCTTGATCAGATCATGGGGGCCAAATACTTCAGTAAGATTGATTTGAATTCTGGCTACCACCAGGTCCCAATAGAACAGATAGATGTATGGAAGACCACCTTCAAGTCAAAAGAAGGTATTTTTGAATGGTTGGTCATGCCCTTTAATTTGAAAAATGCTCCAGCAACTTTTATCAGGATGATGGATGATATCCTATGACCTTTCACCAATAATTTTGTAGTGGTGTATCTGGATGACATCCTCATCTACAACAAGACTTGGGTGGAACACTTGTAGCATATTCAGCAGGTTCTACACACCCTGCGGCAACACAAACTACATGCAAACTTGGAAAAATGCTCCTTTGGCATGGATAGGGTCCATTACTTAGGCTACATCATTTATCAGCATGGTGTGGATGTGGATCCAACCAAGATCCAGGTCATCCATGACTGGCCAGCTCCAACCACACTCACTAAGCTTCAAAGCTTCTTGGGCCTCGCCAATTTCTATCGCATGTTCATGTTGGGATTCTCTCATATCGCATGGGCCCTCAACCAAGTAACCAGGGGTGGTGGTAAGGAAAAATTTGTGTGGGGCTTGTCCCAACAACAAGCCTTCAATGACTTGAAGAATCATTTGTGCTCATCCCCAGTACTTTCATTATCGGATCTGCAACATCCCTTTGAGATCAAGACACATGATTCACACTATGTTGTGGGCATCGTTCTCACTCAACATGACCACCCCATGGAATATCATAGTGAGACACTTCCAGATGTTTTCCGTAAGTACCCTACTTATGAAAAATAAATGTAATCCATTGTGCAATCCTACTGCCATTGGAGACATTACATTCTTAGGAAGGAGACAATCATCCACACTAATCACAAGCCACTATAGTTCATGTAGACCCAAGGTAAATTGTAGAATGATCTCCATCAGAAGTGGTCAACATACTTACAATAGTTCCACCTCAATATCAAGAATAAAACAGGAAGTACCAACTAATTTGTTGACTACCTCAGCTGACCTCTAGTCACAGCACTCACCATGGTGCTAGAATCTTGTGGCCATGAGACCTCCGGATGGCCCCACCTCTACGAGATAGACCTCGACTTCTCCACCACCTACCAAATGTTGGGCACCAACTCAGTGGTTGTTAATTTCCATCTTTAGGATGGGTTGTTGTGTTGTCTGGTACATCTCTGTGCTCCATCAAGCGAGCATGTGAAGATGATTTGGGAAGCTCACTACAGTCAAGTGGCAAGACACTTTGGCTTCAAAAAGATAGTGGGAGTGTTGCAGAAACAATTCTACTGGTCAAAACTTCGACAGGATGTCGAAAAGTATATTAGGTTCTGCACTGCCTGTGCTATTGCCAAACTGAAAACTAAGAAACAAGGCATGCACCCCCCTCTACCTATTCCTAATAGGCTGTGTTAATCCATCTAAATGGACTACATGTTAGGCCTCCCGTCCACCAAAAGGTGAAATGACTGTGTTTTTGTGGTTATTGATCGCTTTTCCAAGATGACGATTCTAGTCACCTGCAAGAAGAACATCACAGAAAAATCCACTGCCAAGCTCTTCTTTGAATGAGTATGGGTACATTTTTGGATCCCACAAACCATTAGCTTAGACTATTATAGTCGGTTCCTCAGCTCATTCTGGTTGAGCCTCTGGTCACTGCTGGATACCAAGCTCACCAAATCAACTGCCTTCCACCCCTAGAAAGATGGCCAAACTGAGGTCTTCAATCAGATGGTTGTACATATCATGTGCATGTACAATTGAAAACACCCCCGCACATGGGATGAGAGTCTTCCCTATGTCCATCATAGCTACAACCGAGCCATGCATATCTCAACTGGCCACAACCCCTTTCAGGTGGGGTTGGGACTCCAACCATTGGGCTCCATGGATGTTGCACTACCCCTGATGACCACCTCGGCCGACTCGTCCCCTACTCCACCAGAATATGAAAAAGCCACCCAGTTCATTAAGCGGATCCAGCACATCCGCCAACAGGTTCAAGATATTCTACAAAATTCTAATGCCAAGTACAAGCAGCGACATGATCAACATCAGGTGCCACATAAGTTTCAGGTGGGTGACAAAGTTTGGTTGCATTTGCAGAAAGAACGCCTTACAGGGCCCCATTAGAAGCTTCACCCACTCTGTTATGGGATGTACACCATCACCAAGGTTCTATGTGACAATGATTTTGAGCTTAACATTCCCCCCTTCCTTGGTTTGCATCCAGTATTCAACGTGGATCTCCTTCGGCCATATTTCCCACCATTATTGGACACCTCAGAGATAACAGAGCAGTTGACACCAACAGAGCTCAACCCTGACTGCATGCAACATGCATCCAGTGATCAGATTGTAGACACACAAATCAAGGGCACTCTACAACAAAGGATCCATCTTTATCGAGTCAACAAAGCAGGGAAGCTCCAGCACCAAGGCAAGTGGCTCACCCGGGGCCAAATTCAGTAGAAATTTCCTCATCTGATGGGGGAACTCAATGCAATGGAGATCGTTGCTTCCTAAGGAGGGAGGATTGATCTAGGTAGATATCGGTGGCCACCCACCTGTTCCACTGGCTCAAAAAATATTTTTCCACCTTGGTAGTTTCTTGACAGTTTTTTGGGTTCCAAACCTCTAGGGACGTTTTGAGGCCCTAAACGATGTTTTTTGGGGGATTTGGGGCCCAAGTGACAACCATAGGCATTTACTTGGGCCAGTCAAAATTTTTTCTTCTCGGTTAGACCTTTCCAATGGGCTATTGTGCGCCTAAAACGAAAATCGTATGCAAACGTTACGAACCAGGGAAGTTGATGTACTAACTTACCCAAATGGGGCCCACGTGACTTTTGGCGCTTCATCTCCTAGGGTTAGGTTTTTGGATGTCTAGGGTTTTTTAAATTCCTGTTTATTGTAAGATTTCGTTCAAAGCCTCATTTTAACCATCTTCTTGTGAATGAGCGTAGTCGTCACATCTCTTCTCAGAGATAAGCTGCCACCATTCCAGCAAGCTTGTTTTCTGCTGCATTTTACAATTTCATCTTATTTCCTTATTGAATAGAAAACCAGTTTTACTATATCTCTGTTATTTTGTGTTAAGCATATTTGAATAATCTGTATTCATTTCATTCTTTTCATAAAATCTGGATCACAAGAACACCCTCCACAAAGGCTCTCATAAAGAAGGATTAACACCATAAGCCATGAAGTAAGCCCCAAACCATATCACTTTCACACTTAATCTTGGTGGGTTTTTACTTTCCCTTGTCACTCTCAAGACCTATCCCTCTACCTATGTTATTTTATTTCCTCTCTAGGTGGCACACCTAATAGGGTTGGATGAAGACCCTCCCATACTTAAACTTGGTAGCTCATGTGGGGTCCTAGGATGGTGTGATACTTGAAGGGGATACTAAGGTGAATTGTCTTACATGGATTATATATTAGGTTGCATCTTACTTTGTATGATTTAAGGACTAATATTTATTATGAAATATGGCTAACCATGTTTTATACTTTGGTTTGTTTTTGAATTCCCCTGACATGGTTCTTAAGGGACGTTTTGGGGCTTGTGCCCAGGATGTTGTGCCTTTATTTCAGGAATTCATCATCTGTGATGGAGAGTAGTGGGTCATCTAGTGATTCACCACCCTTAGGTAGTGGCTCTCACACACTTGAGACCTTGGACAATGGACATATTGAATTGGTTTAAGCAATTATGGTCATTATTCCACACATAAGGGTTGGAAGCCCCACAGGTTGGGCAGAGTACCCCAGGGATTTGGTGCACAGAGGATGGAGGAAATTGCAGTGGTAAGTGTTTGTACATCACTTGGAGATTTATTTTCATCCCTTCTAGCCTTGGACATTTCCTTTGGAGACCTTTGACGCCACCTTTCTAGCCTTTGACGTCATATTATGGCTAGGGTTTTGATGGATGGATGGGTACCAGAGATGATTGGCATGACTTTGGGTGAGGAGATTACTCACTTAACACTCTTTCAAACTTGAAGGATTCCACTTGGCCTTTGGAGGCCCAATATTTTCCTTTGGAGGCAAGACGTCACCTTCTTCAAGCATGATGTCATCCTTCTAGCCCATGATATCACCTTTTTTAGGGTTTTATTATGCATTTATGTATCTTGGCATATTATTAGAGGAAAATTAATGGGCCGTCCCCACATACTTTATGTTGTGGAAAAATTATGTTGAGGTTGCCTCATATAGAAATGGCAAGCCTCATTTTCATTTTGGATCATCACATCTCACCTTTGTGAGAGATACTTTTTAAATTTCCACCCTTTTGGGGTTACTAACTCTCTTGAATTCATGTGCTATAATTGGAAGGTCAATTGCGGTTACTCTTTGCTGATTTTGGATGGGATTTTCTACAATTAGGGTTTTGTCTCATGGTTTCTTGGTGAAGTAAATGAGAATTTTCAGCAATTTCATTCTCGTGCTATTAATGTTTCATGGTAATTTTTTTATTTCATGCTATACATATTTCTTGGTGAAACCCTAAGAGAGGAACACAAGTGCTTCTTCCTCTCAGAAGGTAATTTTTGTCCAAAATTTTTGAAGGAATCCTTGCTAGGGTTAGAATCCTAAATCCCTAAACTACTGGAACTTTAGGATTTTAACCTTGGTCTTTTTATTTTGACCTAGTTGAAACTACAAGAAGGGAGAAATGGTTTCTAGGGCCCAAATGTGATTGCACCCTAGAAATCCTTCTCCTCAAGATTCAAACCCTAAGTCCCTAATGTTCTAGAACCTTAGAGTTTGAATCCTACCTCTTGGTTTCAAGTAGGCTATCATCCAAGCCTAGTTGTATTTATTGTTATAAGACTACATAACCCTTGAAAGGCACTAGTCTCAAAGCATTCTCATGGTGAATTGATCAAAAAACTCTTTCTCTTAACTCTCTTAATCATTTTACTAACATAACTAACACTAAAATTTAAAAACTCATAAGATAATTTGTTGTTATTACAAAATTTTACTACAACCATCTGATAACACTCTTATTTGTTGCATACACTCTTGCAAAGGTGGCCTAACTCAGTCAAAAATTGCATTTTACAATTGGATATTGTTCTAGTGGATGAATGATAAGTTTGAACTTTCAATTGTTTCATTTTTTAGCATTAATTGTTGTTTATGTTGTAAATCATTTATTGTTGCCATATCATTGTTTATTGCTGCAAATTTACAATAACCATTGCAACTTGCATTGCCTAGTGTCTTTAAGAGGTATCAATTGAATCTTTGGACTTGGAAATAATCATATATATGTTGTAAATTGTTCTTTTTTAGGGCAGGTAATCAAACAACTTCATCCACTTTTCTTACCTTGACCTACACCTTTCTTTAGGTGAAAAAGAGAGGGGGTGGTAGGCTTGACTACTACACTTTCTACTTTGATCCCCTGAGGTTTTCAGGGAAGATTCCCTTGTGGTGGACCTCTTACACCACTAAAATGAGGGAAGTTCTTACTAACGTGATAGTGGTAGGATATTCCATAGTTACACAATATTTGGGGACTTGTGGTGGGGATTTTCACAAGTACAAATCCCATGATAACATGTACCCTAACCCAACAGAGATATTTTCTCCTAAATACCTTCAAACCTCTTCCCAACATGTAGTACAAATCCAATTCCACACTCAAAATTCAACACAAACCCTTAAAAACCATACCAAAGACTAAATATAAACAAGAGGAAAAAGAAACATACAAAGCTATCATAATGTAGCAAATATAGGCATGCACTCAAAATTACAAACAAATACATTCTTGTAAAGATTTGAAATCTAAAATTGTAATGTCCATAGTTGTTTAGTAGATTCTGGAGTGTCATCCATTGTAATGTATTACTCTATTTTCCAAAGAATAAATGTTATTCCTTCTAAATGTATAACCGATATCATTCAATTAGATAGATATGATGTAAAAGTTATAGGTGAGTTGAAACATGTCATGATTAGGGTAGCATCAAACCTAAGGGTCTGTCAGGTCATTGACATTGTGTTTGTTAATGTTCATGAAGCCTATGGTTTACTATTGAGTAGTGATAGGTCACAGAAGCTACAAGGTTATTTTTCTACTAACTAGTCTCACTTGTGTTTACCGTACAAGGGATAAAAAAATAAAATTAGGGTGGAAAATGAATCTAAAATGAAACATAATGTCATAGATTCAAAAGGTCAGAACAAACCTATCAAATTTTGTCATTCAGTGTTGGGAAATCATTTTTTATAAACTGACTATGGGTGTTATGAACTCAACAATCACACCTCCAACAATACACATATTTTGAACTCCTTCATTGAAAACGACCTAATGCAAATTATTGTGTTGATTATTTGGGTTGGTTGTCATTGATGTCAACCCTTGAAGAAAGTCTGGTAGCAAATTTTGGTAGCACAAAGGTTTGGGTAATGGACCCAAGTTTGTTTGATGGATAATGGTATGAGTTTTGATATATTTGTAGGTAAGACTATTCCATATGGATAGTACATGTCATTCCATTTCTGGTGGTATGTGGAACATCGCATAACTCCTCACGGTTAGAGAGTTATGGCCATGTGAAGTTGGAGAAAGGTTTGGGTAATGGACCCAAGTTTGTTTGATGGATAATGATATGAGTTTTTATATATTTGTAGATAAGAATATTCTAGATGGATAGTACATGTCATGCAATTTTTGTTGGTATGTGGAATGTCACATAGCTCCTCACGGTTAGAGAGTTATGGCCATGTGAAGTTGGAGAACCCTCATGAGTCATCTAGAAGCCCCAAAAGGTCAAAGCAGTCAAAGTGGTTTAAGAGATTTTAGAAGGTAAATAATAAAGTGAAGTGATGAGTGTACTATAATTCAAAGTGAATACAAAATAAATTATTTAAATAATAAAGTTAATATAGAAATTACTAAGTGTACAAGTGGTTAGAAGTGGGTTAACCCTAGAATAAGGAAAGTGGGTTAAGATAGTTAAAAGATAACCCCTTGAGGAAGCTACATGAAAGTATAAATAAGAGGCAAGGCTCTCTCATTTTAATCACACTTGAGAATATTGAATATATACAAGTGACTGAGGTAACCAAAGGATATCTAAGCCGAATTTCAAAGCGAAGATGAAGTAAAGAAGGCCAAAATTCAAGGGAGGATAAATTTTTTTGATGATGCTTTCTAAGGTATGTTATTTACAGGTCATCTCACCATTTTTGCAATAACGTTTTTTCTAGAATGATTCAAACTAGGAAATTGGGAGGAAACTAAGGAAACATATCCAAGTAGTTTTGATACAAATTTCAGCTTGTGGGTCATTGTATTTTTGGAGTTACACGCCATGGAAAATAGGGTTTGTGGCTAGTCTTGAAACTAGTCTAAAACAGGTGTTTCGGGTAAAAACGTCATAACTTATTCGTAACAAATCCAAATTATGTAAGACCAAATGTATTGATTAGAGTACAATATTTATTATTATGTGTACAATTTTCAGATCCATAAAACAAATATTCCGGGCGGGGCACGCTCTACCAGTTCGCTCTCTAGAATAAGACAGAATTCAACAAGGCATGCCATTTTTGCTATAACTCCTTTTCTGAGAGGTTCCAAGTAGTGAAGTCTGGAGAAATTGTATAAAAGACACTGAATAAAATTGTGTACCATTTTTATATCTTTATTCATTACAGGTACATAGTTATGATTATTTCAAGTTAGGGTTGTTGACTAATCCAAAATTAGTCATGTGAGACTAAGTAAAGTTTGATGAAAATGCTAGTCTCTTGTTGTTAAAGTTAAGGAAGGTTTGCAGGTATGTGATCTTATACACCAAGTCTATTATAGAGTTACAAATCAGATTTGGATGATGAAATTGATGAGGGCTTTTGGTTGAGGTACATGTTGGGTACATGGTTGAGACAAGTAGTTGATGAGTTGGCACATACATGAGGTGTATAGTTGATGATGTTGGTACATCTTGATGAACCATAGTTGATAGTAGTTGATACATGATTGAGTTTATGCTTGGTACATGGTTGGAGGGAACTTTTGATACATGATTGGTACATACTTGGTACATGGTTGGAGGAACTTGTTAGTAGTATTGTTGACACATGGTTTATGGATGATGTAGCATACTTGTATTGGTATATTATTAGAAGCACATATTGATCTTAGTGATGATTATGAGTTGTTGTGTTATACTTGGTTGATGCACATCTTTGAGAGTTGTCTTGGTGATTGATCTTGGTGAGTAGATCTGATTTGGTTGATAATATTGATGAGATAGGTTGTTGTGATAGGTTGTTTGGGCAGGTTGTTGTGACATGTTATTTGTACAGGTTGGTGCATGGTTGATGCACTTGTTTATGGTACATGTTGATTACAGGTTGAGGTGCAGGCTGATGCATGGTTCAAGCTATTGGTACATGTTGTTTAGTGCAATTTTATTGGTACATTTTTACAACAGTGTATCTCACAGTGATAGTGTGAAAGTGGTTCCATCATTCTACTTCTACGTCAGGGCGGTTGGACGGGGTAAGGACAGGTGGTTGTATCCACCTTCCGTTTGTATCCAGAGAACATAGGGGGCTTTAGCCTCCTTATGGTTGTATCCAGAGAATTGGGGAGTTGGAGCTTACCTCGTGTTGTAGCCTGAGAAACTAGGGGGTTGGAGCCTCCTTCCAGTTGCATCTGGAAAACAAAGGAAGTTGGTGCTTCCAATGAATGTAATTCTTAAAGACATATAAGAAAAAACATTTCATGGTTTTCTCCCACTTTGGGTTTCCACATAAAAACAATGGTGTACTATGTATGTGTATGATTGCTTATTTGTTCATTGTTTATTTACTCTGCAACTATTGGATGATAATGCTACATTGATATAACACTTGCATATTGTGGTTAAAAATGATTGAATTTCTCTATTATTGATTAACCCCCCTTCTCAGTAATCCAACGGATTGTACATTAGTAGAATTATCTATTATTATTTCTACTAACTTAGACGTAGGTACTAAAATTTGGACTTTATTTTTTGATGGATCTGTGTCACAAGGAGTTAGGGAAATTTCCATTTTAATAGACCCAATTAGAAAGAAGACTCTAATCTCTTTCCAATTATAGTTTGAGTACACAACAACACCGTTGAATATGAGGGATTGGTTCAAGGTTTGAAGAAATATATTGACCTCAAGGTAAAAATGTTAGGTTTTTGGTGACTTGTAGATCATTGTTAGATAGGTAAATAACTCTATAAACTATATGTCTCCATATTTAAAATTTACTAGCTAGAGGTATGGAAGTTAATTGATAAATTTGAATCATTTAATATTACTTCTATTCCTCACTTGAAAAACGTTGTTGTCGATGCTTTGGCTAACATAGCTTCAATATTTGTCTTGTTAAATAATGGTTTTTCTATTGAATTATTTTCCAAACCTTCAATACCACATAAAATCATGAATTAGAGGGTGTTCAATTATGATGAGAAGATCAAATAGTTCCTCACCAATTCGGGCACCTTCAAGGATTTTCTCATCAATGTTGAGGAAACCAAAAAGCATGTACATAAATGTATAAATAACTCACATGACTTCAAAGGTAACCTACTATCAAGAGGTGTGCTAACTTTGGAAAATCTATTCAATCTGTAATCAAATTTTAAATCAACTATCAATGTAAAGACACATAGCTCTTTCATGATTCACACATTATTCAACCTGGGTACTTGAGAGAGTCCCAAATTCATTAATCTAGGAACATGTTGCACTAAAGGTGAAAACCATTCCCTCATCCAATTTTTCACAAAGTACACAAATGTATTTTCTTGGAATTATGAGGATCTCAAAATGTATGACACTAAGATTATATAACATGTCATACCTCTCAAGGAAAACATGAATCCTTTTCAACAAAAGCTTCATAAATTTCATCCAATGTTGGAACCATTACTACAAAAGGAACTAAAGAAGATTATGGATTCCAAGATCATATTCAAAGTGAAACATTCAACATGGGTGGAAAATATGGTTCCTGTTAGAAAGAATTCATGGAAAAATAAACTCTGTGTATATTTCTAGAATCTGAATCGGGCATGTAACAAAGAAAATTGCCCATTCTCTCCAACTCATATCTAGTTCTAAAATGTTCCCATTATTATATAGCTTCTTAGGCTACAATCAAGTTTTAGTGGCCAAATCTTATTGATCGGAGGTAAATTCCACACAAAATGGGGAATAGTCACCTATCACAAAATTCCATTCAGGTTAATAAACATAGGTGAGACATTCCAAAATGCCATGGGAATTTCCTTTAAAGAGTTGATTAGTCAAAGCATCATGGTCTAAATCAATGACATCATGATTTATTCCAAGAATAGGTCAGACCACCCACACCATCTGAAACAGATCTTTGAGAGATGTATAAAATATGGTATATCCCTTAACCCAAAGAAAAACATATTTTTGTTTTAGAAGGAATATGCTTGGGAACATCATCTCTAAAATGGGATTTTTTTAGATCTAGAAATAACTAAATCTATAATGTGGATACTCATGCCCAATAGTAAGAATTCCATGCAATATTTCTTTGAAAAGATAATTTTTTTTATGAAGATTCATGGTTGAATATACTGAAATCATCAAGCCTCTTCAATAGATTATTAATAATCATTATCAGTTTAAATGGACCTCTCTTGAGAAGGAATCTTTTGATAAAGTGAAATTTTCCATAGCTACATCTACTAAATTACATAACCCAAACTTTGTTAAGGACTTTTTATTGTACACTTTTGTTTCTAGCCATTCCCTTGCAACGATGCTCACCCAGGAAGATGAGCAAGGGAATGAGTGCCAAATTTAATTAATGAGAATTGGTCTACAAGAGGATGAATTGGACTACCCATTGATTTATAAATAAACCTTTGTTGTTTACAAGATAGTTAAGCAATTCATACCCTATATTCAAAATAACCACACCAAGGTAATAGTGCCCCACCCAACAATGAGGTCAATGTTTGTAGCAAAAGAACTTGATGAGCGAAGAGGAAACTATATGACCTCCATGTAAGAACATTACCTAGAGCTCAAACCTGCCACATAATAAGAGGTCAAGGCCTATGAAAGTTAGCAACTGAAGCTTTGGATATAATTGATTCATCTGAAGAAGGTTGGGGAAATGAGTTCTCACTCTACATGCAAGAAGTTCTCTATGTACTTGCCCATACTTTTTCCTATTAAAATTATATCAAGTAGTATCTATAGCATGATACCTCACCTAGTAATTTGAATTCCAAGCAAAAGAGATCCTTAAGGATCCAATCCTCTCAATACCATCTTATCAACAACATTGTATTCCATAATAATTATGATGGTTTTTTTAACAGGTGTCTCAAGAAGCAAGATGTTTATGGATCCACTAGAGGACACTTCAATGGTGATACAACAACCCATAAGATCCTAAGATCCGGATATTATTGGCCAAATATTTTCAAATATGAAAACTCTTATGTTCGAAAATGCTTGACAAGTCAATAGTGTGCTAGTAGGGAGAAGAAATCAACAATCCCTTTGAATTATTGGTCATTGAGGAACCATTTGAGCAATGGGATCCAGACGTTATCCATGATATCAATCCACACTCTTTCAAACAATATATATACCTTTTAACTACAATGGACTACTCCACATAGTGGACTAAGGATATACCTCCAATGAAGGTAAACAAGGATGTTGTGATTCATTTTATAGAGAATCATCTGATCACCAGGTTTGGCATGCCAACCACTCTTGTTTTTTATAATGCTATATATTTTTCTTCCCTAAAGTTAACTAAGTTTACTTTATATAGAGGTACCATCTTGCGATATGCAACTAACTATTACCCCTAAGGTAACGCTGTATCTAATTCCACTAATAAAAACCTAATCAATATCCTCAAAATGAACTATAATTGACCATCATAGTTACTAGAAAAATGACTTACCCAATTCTCTTTGCGATGATAGAGTAACCCCAAAATCCTCTCTAGGAACATCTCCCTACTTCTTAGTCTATGGGAACTAATCCATCCTTACCCCAAATATTTTCTTGTCATCTCTCTAGTTATCCTAGACCTCACATGGGTAGAACTTCCCAGTCATACAAAGAAGGGTTGACACCCTGCTCAAGCTCGAAGAAGAGAGAGAGAAGTAAAAAGAAAAAAATTTGTTGTTCACTAAAAAAGAATTAAGAAATGCATTGAAAAGAAGTCTGTGGGAGAAAAGGACTTCCATGTGAGAGACTTTGTGTGAAAAATGGGCAAGACACATGAATAAAAAGGTCAACATTCTAAATTATGACAATTATGGCTTGGTTCTTACTTGGTAGTGGAAAAACTTGGCCTAGGAACGTACAAACTGCAAAACCTAGAAGGAGAAGTAGACCTCCTTCCTATCAATGGCCAATTCCTAAAGAAATACTTCAATTAACTATCTCTTGATAATTAACTTGTACATAAGTAGTTTTCCTTAATTTTATCTTTCTAGATTTACATTTGAATTTTGCTTGTTTTGTTTGTTTGATTTGAAATCTTCTCGTTTCTTTCCCTGCTTTTAGTCATTTGTTTTTCCTAACTATTTCATTTTTGAAGAATGTTCTTTTGCATCCTTTTACAGGAATCGATCACTTGTTTCTATTACTTTTTTTGATTCAAGGTCCTTGAGTGGAACTGATCAGAATTATGAAAATCCACTCTGAGCCCAATGGATGAGACACTAGTTCTTATTCTATGTTCATTACCTCGCTCTAGTGCCTAAGACCTAGAATTAGTGGTGGAACACTTCATGAACAACATATGACTATGAGAAAATTAGGCCCAATCACGAAAAAATTGACGATTACTTTTAAGGCTTCACCCATTCATTTAACGATAATGAATGTTTTACTCAGAATCTTATGGAGTGCCAAAGGTGTTATATGCAAGGAAGGTGATTGTCATAAAATAGGAATATTTAAAATATCTCTTGACTAACAGATATAATCCCATGTACATTTAAAAGATAATTGAGATCCCCCATCCACCTCTCTCTTAAAATAACAAACCAAAGGTAAAGGCATGGGAAAGGAATTTTATATCATGTTGGACATGTATGTATCTCTATCGGGGCTATAGATGCTCGCTGGTAGTGGAGTAATTCATATGATATTGGGGTGACTCTGCCAGGGCTATCGACACTCATTGAAAACAAAGAAACATTGAGAAAACATGAATAATTAGCATGAATCTTCAACATTTCATGTATGTAATGACCCTATTGCACTGCACTTTCCTCCAAGGAAGAACTAAGTTAGGAAAAGAACTCCATACTTTTACCTTGCAACTATGATAATATGCTCAAAATGGAAATGGACACTCATTTCATTGATTTGAAGTGCAAGGTACCACAGAACTCATTGATATAAAGGTCCAATGCTTTACAAAAGGTAAATTTTTCCTTAATAAAACTAATAATTGTCTTAAATCTTGTTTTTGGAGATTCATGGTTTCACTCCGTGTGTCACCAATTGTTGAGCAAGAAACAAACCCCCACCCATACTATTTTTTTTCTTCATCAGATGACGAAGGAGAAAGTGGATTAAGTCCCCTGTAGGTTTTAGCCTTGTATAATTAATTACTGCAAATAGATTCTTAATAAAAATAGAAAAGATACAATGCACACACACACACACACACACACACATTATGCGAATATTTTACCCTGGAAACCCAAACTGAGAAAACCAAAAAATTGTTTAGAGCCACACCTATAATTCTTATATTACCTTGCATCTTTGTTGTTTACAATACAATATATATAGGATCCTGCGGCATCCAAAACCCCTAATCCATTGATCCAGATTAGTCAACAACCCTAATAATCACTAAACTTAGAAAATTCCATGAAAATATTCTTACTCATTCTTCTCCAGCCTCCAGCCTCAGTATCAAATGGAATTTTCTCTTTTGCACCAAATTTTTCTTTAACAACAAGAAAAATTGAAAAATTATTAGAAGTTTCAACGTATGGCACCCTTTGCAATTTTCATTTCTTGCAACATATCACACTAGAAAAGTACTTATCTTGCAAGACATCATGACACTCAAAAACTTCCAAGGACGTGGCATGTTGCATGGAAAGAAACGTTCACCATGATAAACTGTACTTGTCAAAACTTTCCACTCTCACCACATATCGTACCATAAAAAAAAATTGACGCAATGCAACTCGAAAAGTATTTAAGCTCCGTGACCACTTTTTCATTGCATCATGCCAACATTTTAAATAATGTGACATATTTGACCCTCATGAACTTTCATCAAGCCACGACTTTTCACCTTTGTCACACTTCAACAACTATTCCTTACACACAATAACATGATTTGACCCTTGATGTGACAATATTAAAAACTAAAAAAGCATCAAAATGGCCACATTATGAATTATAAAATCAACTTCAACCATTTTCTTTTTACCATTTCATTCCATCACTTGTCGTTTTCTCCTTGAGCACATTAAAGCCTTTGGATGCATGGAATCTCAAGACCACCAATCTACTCACTGTATGGATCCACACAAAAACCCAATTTCCTTGTTCCAAGTATGCATCCACTGCCAACATGGTTTATTCTATTTATTTTTTATCTTCAAAGGATGTAAGTGGGCAAGGAATCTACCCTAACTAACAGCCTTCTACCATGTGACCCTAGGATTCCCCAAAAACTATAATAAATGGAATAATCAAGGATATCATCCTTCTACCATGTGACCCTAGGATTCCCCCAAAACTATAAGAAATGGAATAATCAAGGATATCATGCACCCACTTAACCCAATTTATTGTATGACTCCCATGTCAATGAAAGATCCTTAGAACCCAACTCAATCTACTCAATGGAGCGTGTTAGTAGGCATTTTAAAAAAATAAAAAAATTAAGGGCCATGCCCCATCACCAAAACCCTCATCAAAAGGAATGATGCCCTCAATATGCAATGCCAACTTACCAATAATGAAATGCATCATACATAAAAGATTCTCCTAGGAATGGAGGATGATATTAATTTTCAAACCAAAACCCGCATGAGAGATTTTTCGTCTCCTTCCAAACCCAATTGGATGCTAGCATACTTATATGTAGATTTTGCAAAGAAAGGGTTAGGTTTTTTTTGGTAAATGTATTCAATCCCTAATCTCCACAAATCCAACCACCACTTATATAAGTGAACCCATGGAGGTCCATCATTAAATGGATTACACCCTAGAGACAACTATAATAAACACGAGTCTTATGGGAACTACTAAGAAAACATCATCAAGTATATGAATTTTCTCTCCTCAAGATGACCACCAATAAAAGATAAGAGTTTTTGAATCCTCTCTTACTTATTTCCACACAAGCATTGATATCATTTTGAAACTAACAATGCTAATGCGGGATGTTGTTAACATGGATGAGTTGTAGGATCCCAATATGGATTCCAAGTACAGAAAGAAAAAGGACTCTATCATCGAATTGAGCCCAATCGACGATGAGGTGCAAAAAATAGTTGTTGGTGTCCTAAGACCAACATATGGTGACAAAATATGTTGCATGGAGACTAGTCTAATCTACAAATGGGGATATTTATAGAAAACATTTCAGGAGGAGACATATCCAGTTATGCCACACCTCCTTAGGGAAATTAACGTAGATGAGGGAGTCTACGAAAGAATTAAACACTCTCAAATACACAAAGTGGCTACGCACTATGTTGTATTTCTTTGTGCATATACCATCTCTTGAATCAACAACCAAGCTAATGTTGATAACATGATTATTAGGGATAAAAATATGAAATCTATCATGTTGTTCCAGGCCTCTAACTTAGATGTATATTATAAATTCCCCATAGCATAGATCAACTGGCGAACTTTTCAATCACTTCCTAAATAATTTAGTAAGCAACTGAAGAGTTGTGCATTTAATTATCAATTTGAGGTCATACTGAACTTACGAACTGTCGTGCACTATATATGAAAGTATGATATTGTAATTTCCAATGGGTTGTAGTAATTCAAGATATAAAGACACTTAAGCAAGTCACCAAATTAAATCACACCACTTCTTGCAATTAAATCCATACTTGTAGGAATGGAAACACACTTTTGTAAGAAAGTGAATGCCACACTGTTGGGTGTGTGTTATATTCTTTGCATGTGTGTGTATTTAACCTATTTGGAGGAGCAATCAGTTGGATGAGCAAAAGACAAGCTGTAGTGGTACTCTCAACTACAGAAGTTGAATACATGGCAGCCACGCATGCAAGCAAGGAAGCAGTATGGTTACAAAGATTGTGTTCAGGTATTGGGTTGGTACAACAAGTAGTGATATTAGACTGTGACAGTCAGAGTGAAATATTCCTGGCAAAGAACCCAGCTTATCATTCGAAGACAAAGCATATTGATGTTCAGTATCACTTTGTGAGAGACATGGTTGAGGAAAAGAAGGTGTTGCTGGAAAAGGTTG
>SNQJ01S0003883.1:406736-423498 GCA_010110895.2 Picea sitchensis
CTGGTGCTCTTGTAGAGTTGTACTCTATTCAGTTGTTGCTGATAAACCCCAAGGATTGAAGTCCGTAATAAAAAGAAAATTGTACATACATCTTGTGTTCTTTGTGTTCATTGTGGTGATGACTTGTTGATGATATATTGCTGATATATGTTGCTGATATGTGCTCACATCTAACTGGTTATAAATGAAAACAATGGGTATTGAATAAATGTTGAATGCTAATTGATGAATTTTTGTGCAAGAGGGAAGTTTTGGGAAAAAGAGCCCCACACTCATTCACCCCCCCCTCTAAGTGTGGTAGGTGTGTCCAACAAGAATAGGGTTAGTACCCTCTATTTTTCAACAAGATGATTGGCCTTTGTGATGGTAGGGCGAGTGTCCTCTGCTAGTTTTGCAGTCATATATCTTGATTCTTGGGAAAGGTAGCCTAGCCTATCCAAATTCCTTTCCTCTCTAAGTTCATATCCTAATAACTTGAGAGAGGTATGAAGCTTCTTGTTCTTCTTCTCAAGCACCCATTTCTTCCTTAAAAGTGATATATACAAAGGTGCAAGCAAAGGGGTACTTACTATTTTAGCTTTCCTAATTTTGGCCAGCTCTGGGGCAGTAGTGGCCTCATTTTCTTATGGTGTTGCAGCTTCTTCGTTCTCTATGTAGAGCTGCAGAATTATAGTAAGGCCATCTCCTAAAGTTCAGCTTGTTGGTTCTTGTGTAACAACAAGGTTTTATTCCCTTATCTCTTCATCAGTTGTAGGCCCGACAGAGCTTTGACCATCCCTCATCATATCAGCATGATAACATTCCCCTGTTGGTTCTAGTGTGACAATAGGGGTATTTTCTTGTGCTACAACTACTTCTTCATCCTATTATCCTCATGTTGCTTCTTGTGTAGTAGTTCGGTGTTGGCCCTCGACCAAGTTTTGGAGAACCTTGGTCATGTTTGGCCACTTTTTGGGACTCGACAGGCTAGTCGAAGATGAAGAACCAGGCGAAGCGGAGATCACAGGATCTCGCCCCCTTTTTTAGGGCTTTTTGGGTTTAGGGTTTATGTAACAGGTATGGGACATCGTCCCATGGGTCTTACCCATGTTTAGGCCCTTTTGTAATGTATAAATAGAAATCTAGGCGATGTAAGTAGGAGGTTCTATACTAAGTACAAGTGATTGTAAGAGGCTTTGTGCATGCGATGTGTTAAGACTTGCTGAGCTAAGTGCAAGTGACTTGTAGTGCTTTGTGCACAGACTGTGTAAGGGTTTGTGCTTGGATCTAGCTTAGGGAAGGAGGATATGGAAAGGTGTGCGTAGATATCCTGTCCTATGCGGAGTTGGCTTTGTGGCTCTGTGCATGTAAGGAGGTTGGAAGAAGCTAATAAAGAAGAAGAAGAGTTGGTGGACATAGCCCCACACTGGGGTGAATCACATATATCCTGTGTTATTTTACTTTGTGCTATGTTGTTCATGTGTTTATGTATTTATTTGATTAGTGCTTTATTATGGATGAATTTGTAAAGCTTAATGATATGAATGAATGCTATATTTGAACTATTTCTATGTGCTAAGTGTTTGGATGTGTTAGATCTTGTTGAATACAACATTGCTCTGTAATTAGGGTTTTACCTGCGATATGAATAAGGGGTTAAAGACTAATGAATGTTAACTGCTAAGTGCTCTGTTAAGTATTGTGATCACATATATTTGTCCCAACTAGGTTGTAGACACTTGAGTCCTACAACCCCCCTACCTCTACCTTGGGTGAGACTTCATCTGCTTCACAGGTATTGTCGAAAGGGCTGATAGTTAGGGTTTTGTTGGTGTGTTTTTGAAGCGTTGAACCTCGGGCCTGCCCCTATGCCAACAAATGGTTCCATTGTTGGGATCTAAAACTGTGATTGCTAGGAACTGAAGAGAAGAGAAAGCTTTGTGCGAAGATCTGTTGCCCTAGTGCACAGTACTCTACTTGACTTGTGAAGCTCTATGCTAAGAAGAGAAGTTTGATCTAAAGAAAAGAGGTAAGATCTTAAAGATTTTTGCTCTGATAAAGGTAAGATCAGTAGAATTTTTTTTTTCGAAAGTATGGATCTACGTATGTTTGATAGATTTTGTCCTAGTTTGAAAACTAGGGCATAACTAGAAGGAAGAAGATATGATATGAATAGATCTAATGGAAATAGTGAAAGATATGTTATTCCTATGCATAGAAAGAATTTTTAGACTGACAAGTGGATGTAGGATCCTAGAAAGAATTTTTTGCAGGTCCATCACTGTGATCCCAATGCACCGTACAAGAAAGTTGGGGATCATTCAAGAGAAAGAGAGGATTGACTCTTTGTTATAGTTGTAGAAGACCAAGACATTTTTCTAAGGAATGCCCTGGTAGAGGTCCAATTTGCCTTTGTTGTAAAGCTACTGGACATGAAGTTTTGAATTTCCCTAGAATGATTGCTAAGGTTGAAAAGATGAACACGAGACAAGAAAACCAAGAAGAAGGTCAAGAGACTGAGAATATGCTAGACCACCAGAAAGAATCAGAGGCTATATTATTATAAATGAAAGAAACACTGAATGATCACAAAGACACCAATTTATTAGAGATCTTAAAAGAGAAAGAGTGCATAGAAACAAGAATACGACACTTCAACATAAAATGTGTATTGGATGCAAAAAAACAGGTGAACATTATGACAGAAAGTACTTGGGAAATCTTAGGAAAGCCTGTTATGGTTCCTTCGTTGGGAGGAATAGGATTGTTTAAAGGAAAGTTGATAACCCTATGTGGAAGACTTGTCCGTGTACCTATGATCGTTCATGGAACATCAACATAAGAAGAATTTGAGGTCATTAAGTTTGTTGAGAACAACGATCCTTTTGCACTTTTGTTAGGAAGGACTTGGATTGAGAACGACCAGATTCGAAGGAAAGAAGAAGAGGAAGATATAGAACATAAAAAGAAAGAATTAATGGATTTCATGGCTAGGAGAATAACATGCTTAATAGAAGAATGTGAGGACAAGTTGAAGCAACTAAGTGCCAGAGACCTGGCTTTCGAAGTTGAAAAGAACCTATCCATGCAAGAGAGTAGAGCACCTACTCCAGAAACAATAAGAGAAGATGTATTACCCTTGAACCCTGTGAAAGACCCTCAATAGTGAGAAGTTACTATGATAAGAGGAGATAAGAACAAGAACAGAAAGAGGAATCTAGAGACCCATATCACAGGAAAGAAAGAAAGAAAGCTCAGTAAGAAGAAAGCAAAGATAGAAAAATTGCAGGAGGTTCCAAAAAGGACTTCACAGAAGGAAGGCTTGCAAAACTTGAACCTCACCGGAATAGCAGGACAACGCATATTGGCACTTTTCCATGACAAAGCAATATGACCATTGGAGGCATCCCAGCTGTTAGAATGACACTCCAGAACGACGAGAAACACAATTATTTCCGGAACGTTCTCTATTAGACCATTGGGACCGCACCATAATGAATGGAATCACATTGATTAAGGAATTATTTCCCATTGGAGGAAGCTGTTATGATGTTATATATTTAACTCGTCGAATGTCTTACCATGGACACTTTTTCCAATTGTGATTATCCAAGCCCATAGAGAACTAGTTTCTTTCGCACAATGCTTATCGAGACCTCACCACCCATTCTTCTTACCTCAAGTGTTTGTCCACCAACCCAAGATATCTGATCTTGAGCATGTATGTCAGGTGACCTTAGCTCAGTAGAGAAATCTATTCAAGATATTCTCATAGAACTCATGGCTGAGAAGTTCATGTCCATAGGAGTACATGACTCATCGACAAGAGGAGTGCAAGCCTCCCCATCGACTGGACGTCGATCTGGGCCATCCCAAACTACGACAGAGAAATGGAGAAAGCATCGTGATGACTTGGCGAATGAAAATATCATCCCATCGGTCCTGCCCAACTATATCTCGCCTCTCACTGGCACGGTTAGTCATGACAATGTCCCAAGGGACTTTGACTACACACTGATCACTACGTACCTCCCGAAGGGGATATGCACAGTAGGACCACAGTTGGAGAGGATTTTGGCGCTTAAGATCAGTGACTTCAACTTAGGAGACCACAAGAACTATGGTATCCTCACACCACACAAGTATTTGACCAAGAAAATGGGGAATAAGTCGAAGATAATCCCCCATCCATGGACCATGGAAATCACAAGATCCACCATCCTCAATGTGATGAAGATACCACACTTTGGTAGACATCAGGAGGTTAACATGTGCGTTAAACCCCTCCTGTTGTGCTACCATATAGGTTACTTTTGGTTGGATACACACATCACAGTATATCCAACGTTGATCCACTAGATCACCGAATTAAGCATGAAAGGACTAGACACTCATGATTTTTACCCGGGGAAAGTTGCAGATCGTGCCGTGGTGCAGTGAATAAAGGATACCTATGGCGATGTAGAGAAAGGGAAGAGGGGCTACAAGGTATCCTCCATCTAGAATGGTGCAGTGTACCTAGCTTGCCAGCTGATCATTGGTAAGCTCGTCAGGAAGAACAAACTAACACAGGTCACGAGGTTCGTCGTCGACCTCACAGGAAAATGTGTTGAGGGGATGCAAATGAACTGGGAGAGCTACCTCATCAACCAGTTGGAGAAATATTGTATTGAAGCGTAAGACCAGGGCTATGAGTTTCACTTCAGCTGGTTGTTGATTCTCATTGCCCTCATTGCTTGGGAGATGCCGGAAGGAACGACCTTCCCTAAAATTGTGTCGTCTAAACCACTGGCCGCAAAGTTTACTACACTATGGTACTCAAGAGACATGGCAAAGAAATGGCAGTCAAATGAAGAGGGCCACACCTATTACTTGTAGCTGAAGAGGGCCATTGAATCCTTCCCTCGCATGACATTGAATATGTTGTATCAGTTCAGGCCATTTGTGAAGTTCCACGCAGACAGGAATTTCATATATATCACTGCGTGTAGAGATGAACATAATGAAGAGCTCTAGTCATATTAAAAACTCACCGAGAAAGATATGGAGGAAATAACCAAGGATTGGGCTGTAGATTTCCTGGTACTAGTCGAAAAGACAAAACTCTTCGACCCCGACCTCATCGGAAGTCTTGTAGTCACTCGAGAAGAATATGATGCACCCAACAAAAACAGGAAGAAAAAGAAGGAAGAGGTACATGAAACGAACAACGCATCAAAAGAAACTACACCAGATTCACCTGAAGGAGGAGGAGGTGGCGAAGTAGACAAAGAAGAAGATGAAGGGGAAGAAGAAAAGAAGGAACAAGGTGAAGTAACACCACCTAAATATCCCCTTCCAGAGACCGAAACATCCAAGAAAAGAAAGGGTTCCCCGAAGAAACCTTCATCCTGGAACAAATCAAAAGCCAATAAAACTCCATTTCAGACTATGCTCACATTGGATGACATTGACCTCATCATCATCACTGTATCAGATACCTCAGAGGACATTTTGCAGCAAAGCGAATCCAAACATGAGACAATGTATGAAAGGATCAAGGTGAAGCTCAAAGGGGTACAACAGGCTCTTTATTTGAGCTGCACAGTGTCTACTATGTCATTGTCAGCAGGGGACATAGAAGTAGGAGATGAACCTGCCCATCTACGAAGATTAGTGGATTCAATAGAGACTCACCTTCATTGAGTCCAGGAGGAAAAGGAATAGGCCACAGAGGCATTAAATCAAGTGAAGGAGGAATCCCTAGAGCAATGTTGGGTTGCGCAACAAGAAAAATATGACCTCCAGGTGAAGTTTGCAGAGGATAGAGTGCAAATCCATAAGGAAAAAGAACAGCTACTCACGGAGCAGATTGGCGTTAAATAAGAAGTTACTAGAGAACTTTGCTCTGTGTCAAGCCTGACACAGATAGAAGAGGAGACAGCTGAGAGCCAAGTAGGGAAGCTCGCTGAAGCCATTCAACAGCTACAAGAAAGAGTGGCATAACTAGAATTGCAAGTAGTGCCAAGCACTCCGTGGGAAGTGCGATATTAGAGGGAAGAAACTGCTTGGAGCATAGTTGAAAGAATCAAGGCATTGACCTTAGAATGCAAGAAACTCAACAATCAAAGTGCGCAGACCTACGAGCACCTTACAGAGGACCCATAACTAAGGACATTGGATTCACATCTCCAGGAAGCAAAGCAACAAGTATTGACAATACAAGCATAGTTGAAGCCACTGTCAGCACTCGAGAGGATGAAAAGGTCCCAAGAACAACGTATAGTTTAGAAATAGGTCCATGCCATCTAGAGTAAAGTCATGGAAGTGACCAAGAGGCTCCAGTCAGTGTAGGATGAATCCTGCACACTTTTCAAGGAGATTGAAGGACAAGGTGCACAGCTAGAACAAGTGGTCACCATGGTGGAAAAATGATTGGAAGGATCGGTGACTAAGAAAGTTATTTAGGATTTCGTCGAGCGGGAAGCTCTTGGAAAGCAGCAGCTCAAAGTAGCTCGAGCCAAGCTCGAGGCCTTCGAAGCAGAGTTTCCCAGATCAAAGTGACTCAGGATGAGTCACAGGTGAGTGTTGGGGGCCTGTTGGCCCTCGACCAAGTTTTGGAGAACCTTGGTCATGTTTGACCACTTTTTGGGACTTCAACAGGTTGGTCGAAGATGAAGCGCCAGGCGAAGCAGAGATCGTGGGATCTCACCCCCCTTTTTGTGGGATTTTTGGGTTTAGGGTTTACGTAATGGGTATGGGACGTCGGCCCATGGGTCTTACCCATGTTTAGGCCCTTTTGTAATGTATAAATAGAAATCTAGGCGATGTAAGTAGTGGGTGCTATACTAAGTACAAGTGATTGTAAGTGGCTTTGTGCATGCTATGTGATTTGTAGTGCTAAGTGCAAGTGATTTGTAGTGCTTTGTGCACAAACTGTGTAAGGATTTGTGCTTGGATCTATCTCGAGGAAGGAGGATCTAGCAAGGTGCACACAAATATCATGTCCTATGCGGAGTTGGATTTGTGGCTCTGTGCATGTAAGGAGGTTGGAAGAAGCTAATAAAGAAGAAGAAGAGTTGGTGGACATAGCCCCACATTGGGGTGAACCACGTATATCATGTGTTATGGTGCTTTGTGCTATGTTGTTCATGTGTTGATGTATTTATTTGCTTAGTGCTTTATTATGGATGAATGTGTAATGCTTAATTATATGAATGAATGCTAGATCTAAACTATTTCTATGTGCTAAGTGCTTGGATGTGTTAGATCTTTTTGAATACTATGTTGTTCTGTAATTAGGGTTTTACCTGCGATGGGAATAAGGGGTTAAAGACTAATGAATGTTAACTGTTAAGTAATCTGTTAAGTATTGTGATCATAGATCTGTCTCCCAGATAGGTTGTAGACACTTGAGTCCTGCAACCACCCTGCCTCTACCTTGGATGAGACTTCATCTGCTTCGCAGGTGTTGCTGAAAGGGCTGGTATTTAGGGTTTTGTTGGTGCGTTGTTGAAGTGTTGAACCTTGGGTCTACCCCTGTGCCAACATTGAGGTTTTTATTTTGCGATTTGCAACTTTGGAATTATATAATTCTGTCTTCTTCTTTTGAGTAGATGCATATGTTGGCCTTTTCCTTGTCCTCACTAGTCTTTTGGTTGCAGGTTTGCTCCATGTTACCTCTATGTTGCTCTCGTGGTTGCCTTCATCTCTCTGAGGAGTCATAACAAAACCCTCGTGGTTTTCCTTTTCAGTGGATTCAATTTCAGGAGTTGCAACAATCTCGTCCTATGGAGATGCAGTAGCTACGACCTCCATATTTGCAGCAGCCACAACCACTAGAGTTGAAACGTCATTGTCTCATGGTGAAGCTCCAACAACTACAATTCCTCCAGGCTGGGTTACAATGGTGATTGGTGCTCTCGCCACCTCGCTTCATGTTCTACCCTTCTTATGCAATGCATGCTCAACCATAATTTTTATGAGCTCATGATGTGTTAGGGATTCTACAGGGCAGAAAAATTTCTATGCATGTGAAGCCATGGTCTGCAACATCCTCCAGAAGAAAAATGACATGTTAACCATCCTGCCATGTCACAGGTGGTCTAGTAGGAGAATGTTTTGTAGGTATACGGTCTCGTAGTGGCCCTAACAAGTGATGTGTCACTTCACTACCATGGTAATGTCTTGCCATGGACTTGATAATGAGGTCCTTTTGAATCTCGTTCCTTTCTTGACTAGGGGTTCTCCTGGTTGGAGGAACTATTAGAGGATTTAAGGCTTCAGACTTCATCAAAAATACCATTAGTCCCCTGTCTAAGGAATCCCGATAACCTCTGCTATCACATCCTCTATCACTTGCACCATTTTTCCTGCTACGTTGGTCCTAGTTTCTCATAAATTTATGGTAAATTCGAGTGCCACATTGTCATCATACCCTTGTAGCTTCTTTAATTATTCCATCCAACCTCCTTGCTATAAAATTTCTCTGATATTCTCATATGCCTCCAAAAAGAGAGTCTCTGTAGGTTCTCTACAATTTTGTGAGCCCCCCATTCTTCCTACTCATAGGTCAAGCAAACTGCAACTACAAAATGGAATGAACGATTTGGAGGGTGGAGATTTCTAAGTATGGATGGGAATGATGGTGTGATGGGGTAATTATGTCATAGGCTTTGAAATTATGAGTGTGTGATGGAAATTTAGTGATGAAATTAGGTCATAAATATTCTAATCAATGCCTACTCATTACATAGTTCGAGAGATGTACCTTCCGACTTACCATGTGTGGTCATGATGAATCCCGCCTCCCCTCCTGGGGGTTTTATGATCTCCTGGTCTAGGATCATTCACATCAACGAGTCATATCAACTCTTCGAGCCTCTTCTAGACCCCAACTCTGTTACACAAGTCCCCTTTCCTTCAAAGGTGCAGGTTTTGTCAAACCCGCGGGCTCTTTCCTGGCATCTTTGAATAATTAAATAACAGACGCAAGATCCCTTCGCTGGGTCCTTTCCTTCATATGACCTCGGGCTATGACCTTATGTAAATATGTGATTGTGGGGTGACCTAGAGTGGTTTGATACCACACCGATTTTTTCCCCATAATTCACTACCAATCGCCACATATCCCTTTGGAAATACTGTGGTTTCGATTGTAGCCCACTCTAAGATTTCTAAAGTCCGAGAACTTTTTGTCCCTGCAATCAAGCGCTATTGTCGATATTGTGATCCTGGATAGTGCGTATTGATCGATGATTGAGATCTACCTCCTTCCCTTCCTTCTCTCTGGAGCACGCTCTCCCAGATCTCCATGATCTATCGACTTGTGTCCCTTTCAAATCAACGACTATGATTGATTTTTCCCTTCGGGCTTCGGGAGTTTCAAACTCTCCTCTCTTTCTTCCTCCACAGTAGCTATCTTCTAAAGTGGAAGATATACTAATAGCTATATTCAACAAATGGATGACTCAAATGAACTCCGACTCTCTAACCTTCGAGAGTTCTTGTTCAACCCACTCATTTTTCTCTCGAAGTGACTTTCTTCGAAATGATAGATCTTCTGCCACACGTCCTCCTCAAATCAACGACCCTGGTCCACTTCGAGAATTCAGCCTTTGGAAGTCTCAACTCTCAAATTATCCATGCTCGCTTGCTCCCAGATCATTTCACCCAAAGTACATGATCTATTGAAACGTGCCTCCCACAAATCGATGACCCCCAACTACTTCGGCTATTCGGGCTTCGGGAATTTCAACACTCCAAAATTGATTTATCCTAGAGCTCATGATCTATCGATGCGTGTCCTTTTGGATCTAGCGTTCCAGATTCACTTCAGCTCTTTGGGCTTCGAGAGTTTCAAACTCCTACACACTCATTCCTCCCGAAGTGCTTTCACCCGAAGACTCAAATCTGTTGACACTGTTGTTCCTGAGATTAAATGTAAGTCTCAAAGAATAAATTCAGGCATCAGGAATTAAAGGAAAGCTTTAAGGTGTGCTTTTTCTACCTTAGTTGTATGAGAAAAGTTCCTTAAATGAAATTAACAACCTATCAACCAGAGGCCGTATTTCGCGTCTGAGTCTAAATTGCTAAATCGAATGATGGGAGAGAAAAACATTAAATTGTTAAACAAAGAAAGGCATCAATTGCTGAAGAACCTCACTTTGTTGCAGTAGAAGAAAATAGGAAGCATAACTTTGCATAAAGTATAAAATATAGTAATCCACACAACTCACAGGTCTTTCTTTACTCACAGTAAATGCAGAGGAAAAACTATTTGCTTAACAAATTACTAATGAAATATGACTGCAGTAGTTGTCGTACTAAATTGAAATCAAAACTTTATCAAGGAATACATAGACAAATGTTGAGATATGGAAGAAAAGAAGAAACACATAACTCAAGCTAAACGAAATTTAAAATCCCTATCTGCACTTGTATTAATTCTCAAAAGGAGATTTTTCTCTGTTACATTCAGCAAGAAGAAGCCCTTGTTAAGTCTTCGAACTATGTATTTATACAAAAATGTTCTCAACCCTAAGCGGTTGGAATTCTCATAATTTCAAAAACAATAAATATTACAATATGTAAAATTTGAAGGGTTTCATTCGCATCTTCTCTGTCTCTTTGCCTGCTGGCAAAGACGTTTCTTCTTCTTGTCCTCCATCTCAAAAACACCTCGCCTCTAATCATGACCTGTGTAAATGCTATGCACATGATGTCTCATTTGTTTCTAGATGTGTTGGCTTTCCCTTGCTTGACACACTGAACACATCTGCCTATGAACTGTACCACTAATATGGAAGGTTATGCTGTATCATTTACCTCAAAGGTATAAAACTTCTTTTCTATGTGAGGCAACTTATATTGCATGGAATTTCTTCCAAAGCTATAGCCTGTACCCGTAAGATAGGATTGACTATCCACTTATTGATCTAAATAAGGTCTATTTGCTTTAATTGTTGGGTTGTAGTCTGTGCTTCTTCCATGTTTGTCTTGGAATCAAGTTGATTTTTTTCTATATCGATTTTCCCCAGGGCCTCATAGATATTATCTTTCTCAATGTTCAGTGACTCTTTTTTGAGTGAAGACATTGCTTCTTCACAAGCTTTCTTCACTTCCCTAGCTAATGTTTTACTTTCAACTAGGTTTGCCTCCCATGTTTTCAATATTATATCGCCCTGAGTTTGTTCTAAAAGGGACAATCTAGAGACCTCAGTGACTTCCTCCTTTGATGCTAATAAAATGGCCTCCTGGAATGTAGCTCGAGCTGCAGTGGTCTCTCTCTCCCTTATGTAAATTTTATTTAAAGAATGGCCTGCTACCCGATAATAGTTTTGAACAACTTCTACTTTAATAAAAAGATTTTGCTGGCCAATTCTAGCTTCTCATGCACCTCCAATGACTGGGCCTAGAAAACTACCATCCCCACTACTATAAATTCAACTAAATGTGATTTGGACTGAAGTTGTTTGACCAATTTTCCCTGTTGGATGGCCAATTCTCTACTTGTTTATGAATTTTTATGCATTTCATCAAGACTTATTTTGAGTTGTTGGATTTCCTGTCTGTCGCAGGCTCTAATCTTCTCAAAAAGCTTATTCATATCGTTTCTCACGTTCTTCTCCATAGTCTTTACTTGTTTTTTCAACTGCTTCACCAACAGATCCTTCTGCTTCAATTGCTCTGCAAGATTTCCAACCGAACATGGATTTGTTGTGGAAAAAGCTCCCAATGTGCCTGCCACTTCCATAGCAAATTCTACCTCCTCTAAGGCCCGTCCATCATATAACACTTTGTTCCTCTTGAAATTTTCACCCTCCCTTTGGTGTGTTTCTCTTTTTACTATAGCCTTCCTCTTTTTGTTGAAGAAAAAGTCAGAAGGGGGAATTTCTTCAATCAAAATAGGAACAAGATCTTCTATAAATGCGACCTCAGCATTTGGATTATCCTGGCTGGATTGCACAAGTGTGACCCATTTGATAGGTTTGCCTATCTCGGTGGATGGATGTTCTTCTGATGTATTATCAGTTATATTTTCTAGTGTAGACAGTGATTCATCCTGTCCCTTTTTAATCAAAACTCCAGCTTGAGCTTTCATTTGATCATCAGGTTGATTTGATGATGCAATATTTTCTTTATGTTTCAAAACCTCTATTTTCACCAAATTTTCCTAAATATCTTGTCCACTGGAGCTTCTTGTTTCTAAATTCTAGGTCACAACTTCCTGTCTGGCTGAAGATGTAGATACTTCTCCCTATAAGACTTTAGGTAGACTATTTCTTCGATGTCTTTGAAAATTATAGAACTCGGCTAATTTGTCTAGAGCCAGATTCCGGACTCGGCTCAACACTTCCTGATAAGATCTTTCTCCTCATCTCATCCTGTGGGGATTCTTCATGCTCGTATCTCTTTAGATTATGAAGAGCCATATGATTTCTGACGATCTTCTGAGGATCGTGTTTCTTGAGTTCAATGTTTACAAGCTTAATGTCTTTTAGGGCCGTGGCCTCTACCTTTGAGTGGCCGAAATCTAACAGTGAGAAAGTACCAACCTGCAAGGGAAAGGTGGAACACACTTTTTTCTGCACTACCTTTATCTCTTTATTGATTCCTCCTAGCACAGTTTGATGTGCTACCTCTTGGAACACTAATAGATTTGGTAGAAACATTGGTAAGGCATGCGGAGGAATGAAACACCCGAAAACCCTTATGTAAGAGAAATGTTCCTCAATGAACCAATCTTCTATTTTTCCCAAGTTGGCCACTATCTTGTCTGAAATCCTAGGAGGTGGGCAACCGTATATAGCGATTATGCATTGGTACCACCACATAGTTTCATATTTCGTAGAATAAATCTTTATCTTTATCCTCCCATAGCTTGGAGTGATAGAAATGTATTGGTTCAACATTGGTCAGAGTCCAGCTCCAACCCATCAAATGATGTCCATGATGTATGCCGACATGTAAAATGGGGAAGGTTTCCCTTTGGCTATTGATGTCCGATATTCTGCGATTTCCCTGGCCACATTGTCCGATAATATTTTGTCCCAGTCGAAGGAATACCCTTTTTCTACTGTATGCATGATCGGTACCCATGGAAATAAGAAATGAGCAGAATTTTCCTTCCCAAAAAGCCTACATAACATCATGGCTACATACATCATGTGAGGTTCTAAGGATGTAACTACATATATGTCATGGGTGTCTGCTCTAAATCTCTCAGGACGGGAGTACCAATCTTTGATCAAGTCAAGTAAGTTCTTCCCATATTGCATGCATTCTTTTCTGTTGAAATCCAACAGGAAAGTGGCATTATAAATGTAATTGGGTACTGGGGACAATTTGTACATTACCTGAAAATGATCTGGTCGAAAGGACCCAACTGCAACTTTTTGTGAATTGCAAATTCTCCTAGTCGATATGTCGATGTTCTCTAGCGCCCAACCAATCATATCATTATAAGGCATGAGCCTTGGCCGCGTGGCTATTTTCTATAGCTCTGATTGAGCAACATATTTATATTTCATAGCCTGGGTTTCGGTCACCTCATTGCCCTAATCATCTGGGCAGTTGATCAATTCATATTGTAGAATGTCAAATACCTGCATCCAGGTTTTCACGGTATCTATGTCTCTCAACGATGTGTTCAAGAGGAAATCCATGTTCTGGCTCGATCTCTCACCAACCGCTTTAACCATTTTCCGCGGAGCCATGATAGTAGAAAACTCAGAACTGTGTCACCTGTCACAGGAAATGCGCAAACTTCTTATGCTACTAAAGCTTTCTCTGTGAAAACGCAAATGGAATGCAGAATTCAATATCTTTTTCACCTTAAGTGCACCATTTTGTGTATACCTTTGCTGACAATGTATTCGCTTTCCTTAATGAAAAGATTTAGGCGGTGTTCCGGGATCTTATTTGAAATAATTGCCATAGATTGATTATTAATTCCATTAATGGTTGGTGGTTCGTGATCGGGATATGTGAAATAATATTTGAATTTATCCGAACTACAACTTAACGAGAAATTAATTACGAGACAACTTGCTTAATCCACTAATGAATCATATTAACTTTTAGTATTTCGAGGTTTCGTGATTCGAGATATTTAGGTGATATTTGAGATAGGATTTCCGCAACGCGAAATTGCAAAGTGATTAATTAACTTTAATCATGTTTCACCCGTTAAATAATCGTGTTTATCATTAAGTTCTTTCAGGATTTTGGACTTCGACATTTTGAAAGTATCTCGAGATAGGATCCCAAAAACCCGATGTCATGACGTGATTAATTATTGAATAATTATTCTTCGACCTCAATTAACCCTGATTAGTGTATAAAACATTTCAGAAGCTCGGACTTCGAGATCTTGAAAGTATCTCGAGACAGGATCCCCGAAACTTGACGTCACGAAGTGATCAATTATTGAATAATTATTCTTCGACCTTAATTAACCTTGATTAGTGTCTAAATCATTTTAGAAGTTTAGACTTCAATATACTCAGAATGCGATGGATGTTGAATATCCAAACTCCGATTGTGCGAAGTTATTGATTTAACTTTTAATTGGGATTAACTTCTTTAATCAAGGCTTAATATTTCGGGATTCGTTACTTCATAGATTTTCAAGTTAGCTCTCCCTTATTTTCCTAAAGGGCCACTTCCTGTAGTGACGTGTTAAAGCTTAGGGAGGCATACATGTATATAGTGACTAGGATCTATCGAGCGTTTTTTGCACATCAGGATTTTGAAAGTGAAACATGTTGGAACGCTTGAAGCGCGAAACTCCAAAGTAGTCCTTAGGGGTTTGACCTTTAATGAGTAGGCAACTCCATAACTCTGAAGATGTTAGGATCATTTGATTAGAAGGAAGATTTCATCAACGCTAAGAATCAAGCATGCTTTGTTCTTATTTTAAAAGGGAATGAAATCTATTTAAAGTCTAAAGTTTAGAAATATATAGGTGTTCCAACATAGGCTCCATCTAGGGATCGCGTCTCCCTGCAAGACGCAAAATAATAGTAGAAAAAGTGCCTTTATTGGGTAAATGGAGTCATTATTGCATTTCTGTGAAACACATTTGAAAAAGGATCAAAGTGAGAAAAGCAGTTTCAACCGAAACTTAGAAAACTAAAAAAACACATCGAATCATGAGTTTCGGTTAGGCTATTTGAAATTCCTCTTTCTTAAAATTGCATTCAGATTTTCTTAAGATAATCAAAGTAACTTTAGCCGAAATATCAAGATTTGATCGATTTCATTCTCATCAAGGTCGAGTATATGTAACATAATTTCTTAGAGGGGATCCCTCGTTGGTTCAGAACGTAAATATTACTAAAAAAGAATTAGATGTTGGAGTATATCATGTATATACGTATGACATCCACACATATCATAGATATTTCCTCACTGCGAGTGAGCCTGTTCAGTACCTCGGTGAAGTTATCTATTTCTCTCATTGAATTTCCTTTCATCATCTCTTTTTTGGACAAATGGGGGCAATCATTTTTTCGAATTTCCTTTCACCATTTGCCTTGGAACATATGGGGGCAATCATTTATGAATTTCCTTTCACCATCTGTCTTATATTTTAATACATAAAGTGGGGGCAATCAATCTGTATGTAACATACAAGGGATGATATATGTTTAAGATATTCAAAGGAAAGGTCTGTTATAATTTTTTAGTATACTCCGAAACTAATTTTCTTCCAACATTCAATACATCTTCACCTATTAAGGAGATTTTATAGGGGATTTTAACTTTTACGGATCAGCCTTGAGTGAACTAATCAGTTTAAAACTAGATAAGAGAGTGATAGTTATTAGGATTAGCCTAGACATACCTTCTTTTAATTAAATTGAAAGGGGCATATAAATCTTCACCTAACGTTATTTTGAAGACATGTTTCTGAGTTTTCAGAGTAAGGGTGAAATATTTTCCTTTTATGAGGACTAAGGGAATGCAGTGAGAATCGTAGGAACATAAAACTAGAGGATGAACATGATAGAACATAAGGATATTCAAAATGTTCTGTTGTGAACAAGATCATTCCCACACAAGCTTGTTTATTGATTCTTGAATTTTCTTTAAGGTCTTTTTATTCTTATTTTCTTTACTTGAATTTTATTCCAATTTTTTATTTTAATTTATTTTAATCAGAGAAAAATTTTAGGATTAAGTTGTAATTTTACATTTCTCTGGTTGTTTCTCAGGCAACAATATATATATATGAATGAGACTTTTCCCATACTTAGTGAGCTCTCCTTGAAAATTTAATTCGGGTCAGTAGGGTAAAAGCTCATACCTCAGATTTTATTTATATTTTCAATCATGTAAACCATTTACTTGTCACCTGTTTTGAGAGAAAACCAATGTTCTAAAAAATGGGTGTTGGTTTCTGATCCATCTTTATCTCTCGACTATCAATAAGTATTCTTCCTGAAAATAAACATGAGACATGTCAGAAACTTCTGCAGAAACAAAAATGATATAAGTGTTTTGTTCAGAATTTGTTGGAAGAACCACAGTGCTATTGACATCTTGTTGTCGATGTTTCGGATCCACAACAAGATCCATCTTCAAGACAAAAAATCCTGAGAAAAAATAAGAGAGGAGCCTTTAATAAATAGTGATGAGGCGGGTGAAAAAACTATGGTCGGCTAAGTGAAACCCTAGTTTTTAGGAGATTTTTTCAAAAGATAATAAATAGTGGTTTAATTAATGAGTTAAGTGGTTTAAATATTAAGTTTTTATGTTAAATGTAGGCTAAATTTAGGGTTGACCAAATGGTGTTAGT
>SNQJ01S0003883.1:423508-434684 GCA_010110895.2 Picea sitchensis
TTTAACATAAAAACTTAATATTTAAACCACTTAACTCATTAATTAAACCACTATTTATTATCTTTTGAAAAAATCTCCTAAAAACTAGGGTTTCACTTAGCCGACCGTAGTTTTTTCACCCGCCTCATCACTATTTATTAAAGGCTCCTCTCTTATTTTTCCTCAGGCTTTTTTGTCCTAAAGATGGATCATGTTGTGGATCCGAAACGTCGATGACAAGCTGTCAATAGCACTGTGGTTCTTCCGACAAATTCTGAACAAATATCTCACCACAAAAACCTAAATGAATAGATATAAGTGTTATAGAGAAATCCTCCTGCAGACAGGTGGATTCTCTCTTGGGCTCTAGACTCCTAAGACCAAGACAAAAAGGGTGCTAACATTGGTTACTGACATCCTTTTAGATATAAATAAACTAATAAATAGAAGGGAGGAAGAGGGGTGTACCTTTTAATGGTGTTTTTCCTCCCAGACTGAGTTTGAGCTCTGATCCACAAGCTCCTCGATAAACCCTACAAACCAAACAAAAATAGAACAAGCTTCCTACTCCACTATGATTAGCTTAGAAACAGATCTATCTACTAGAGACAAGTTCATGAAAAACCAATACAACCTTGAAAGGAACAGGACAAGCACATATGTATATTAATGAGAACAATACAGATAATACTTACAACCCTTTGATAGAGGTGCAACAACTTCTCCCATCTCTCCTTGTCCAACCCTTTGTTCAAATAATCCATACACAAGCCGATGATGCTCCAATGATATCTCCCTTATGAGATCATAAGTTTGATACTCTCAATGTCTCTCCCTTTCACCATGAGGAGGCTTCCTTATATAGGTTTGGAGATGCCTAACCACTTAAGAGATTCATGGGATAGGTTGAGGATCCTTCTCCTACAGTTGTGGATCTTTCCTAAGATCGAGGTTTGACCTCAGATTCGAATCCAACAAACTCCAGATATGAAGGGGATTTGATGCTGATTTCCCTCAATTGTCCAAAATTCGCTCAAAAATGCTAGTGCTCCCTCAAAAGGGTGCACAGAGAATTGCAACGCTCCCCCAGAAGAGGGTACTCAGTGCTGGCACTCCCTGACAGTGTATAGGGGAGCGCTGCCTTCCAAAATTAATTTTTGAGTGGGTTTTTCCATGGAAAAAGACTTGTACTTATTGTCAAATGATTTCTCCTCTTCAAAACTAGTATTTAGAGGTGTCTTTTAAGTTTTCTTGATCATGTCATCCAAGATGCGACATAGGCAAGATGACAGTATTATATTTGTGACACTTGCGCCAAAATGCAACACTTGCGACATTGGTAATGACGACACTAGGCTATCATTGTAATGAGTAATTTTGATGTGTAATAGATTGCCCCCAAAAGTGTGAAGTTAGAAGATAGGAGCTGATAACTGAAGTACTTTGTAGAATTTTTCGAGAAAGGGTATGGACTCATAGAACCTGGAAGAAGCTGCACACAACCATCAAACAAATATTATGACATGTTTCAAACCCAAGGCAGGCATACCTATGCTTGGGTGATAAATACTTGCAAGGTATGGCCACCATAAAATACAGTGCAGATCCATAATTATATTGACAAAAAGGTATAGCCACTGAAGATACAATGTGGATCTATAGTCTATTACCTGAACTGATTGTAGCCATGAAGAATACATAGTGGATCTATGAGACAACAAGACATAGCCACGACCAATACAAAGTGGATCTATGTAACAGTATATGTGTCAATGTTCAAAAGAAACTCCGTCGCAACCTGGGCAAAGTACATACAAGAGTGACCACTCAACCCAGGGTCTTCTTACTGATCCTGATGTAGTACGAATCTAACCATGTGAATAGATTTCTTGATGTCGAACATTGCAGAGACCACTTGATTACCTGTCAATGAGGTAAACCATTAACAAGTGTGAGGGAAATCACCATTGATGTCAATGATTCCCAAGGTACTCTAGTACATTCCAACGAATGTGAATGGATGATCTAAAGTTGAACATCTGTGGAATCATCTGATCAGAGGTCAATGATGTAAACCCACTATCAGATGTGATGAGGCCTACCATTGAGGCATGCAAGTCCCAAGCCACTAACTGGTTTCTAAGTCTAGTTCTTGGAGAATGTGCTGAAGTCGACAGGAACAGACTTGTCGAAGGAGGGCCTTGATGTACCCCCCATCAATGACACGAAACTGACACAAAGATGTAATTGGTGGATCAAAATAACATGGGCTGACATGGGTATTTGAACATGAATTTGTGATGGTTGACTCTTGAGGCAGATACTTCCCTTGAACACTGAGGCACGATAGGAGAAACATGACATGGACCAAAACATGATAATGCAGTGGATACGATGACTTGTGTCAGGTGACTCAATGGAGTAAGGAAACTCAGAGGATTGATTCAGTGCAGAGGTTCAGTGGATTAAAATGTGTGCAAAGACAAAGTGTCGTATTCAAGGGTAACTATAAGGGTGACTGTTGATGTTCTCAAAAACTGCTTGGCTTGCTTCTTTCAATTTTTCCCCCATCCAGATAGACGAGTACCTCTTTTTAATTTAACGAGCTTGAGGAGAGTAACACATGCTCGATATGACTCACCTTCGGTAAGTCCCTCTTCCTTTTAAACAAACTGGAAGAAGTAAGGGTTCGGTCCCATATGGGTCCTTCACTGTATGATTGTTTAATGAGTCTAGAGAAGGTAAACTCGATGGTTTTTCATATTTATAGAGTCTGAAAATGACTTAAAGTCAACTCCAGTGTTGTCCTTTTTCATAATGTTAGTCTCACGAGGCCAAAAAAGAGATAAGTTATCACTCGAAAGACGCCCTTTCAAACCTTTTAACGAGTGGGAAAGGAAGCAAGATCACTCAATAATCTTTTCATGTTTAGATATTCTAAAAAGAGCTTAAAGACAACTCTGGGGGGTTCCTTTTTTGTTTATCCATACGAGTCCAAAAAAGAGATAAAAGTTTACTCGGAGCGTTCTTATGTTTTTCTGAGCATGAGAACGAACTAAGACTATGCTCATTAATGTGACAAGATGAAAATCCAATAAAACTGCTCTGAGACTTGCCAATAATGTCAAAACTGCATTTCAGGGTGTTAATAAGGCCTCCATAATATTTTTCAAAAACCAAAAATAACTATATCTTAGGAAAAAATGAAATTTTATAAGTAGTAATATGGGAAAAATGTCAACTGCCATTTCATGTGTGCAAAGATTTGTAGCAGTGGAGAAATTGAGCTTTGGAGGGTGAATCTTGCATTGTTCAATGTCAGAGCTACGGTCAGTTGTTTTCCTCACCATCTAGACCAAGTTGGTGTTCTTCTTCCTTTCCTTAATTTACACGGTTTACATTTCGTTTTTAGGCAAAGATTGGGTGCAAAAGTTGATGCCCTGGGATGACCCACACGCTAAAAAAAGATATACGCTCCTCTAGAATTCGTGGGGGAGTGTTGCCTAATTTTTTAAGTTCCCCTGTAATCTAGTAAGGTGGCGCCAACACTCTGATGTGGGAGTGATAGGGGAACTGCCCAAAAAAACGCTAGCGCTCTCTCAAAATGTGAAGGGGCGTTATAATTTTTTAAAATGTTCTGGTGGCCATTGTAGGGTAGTGCTTGAGCCCTGGTGTGCTTGTAAAAGAGGCGTTGGCATCAAAATCGAGCAAAAAAATTTTTTTTAAGTTTTTTATATTACCCAAAAAATTGCCGAAAAATTGTTGAAATATTGTCGAAATGACTAATGACATTTGCTTGTTGATGTTTGTAGGTGAATTCGGCAAGAGTCATGATAGAGTGGAAAGAAAGAGAGCATGAGATCAAAGATATGACCTTCTTGCAAAGTCCCCGATCGCGGGCCGCATTAAGGAATTGCGGTCTCCTCAAGTATTTCAAAATGCAAAAAATGAAGAAAGAGGTTCTTCTCCTTGAGCATATGATCGGACTATGGAATGTTGTAGAGCAAGGGTTTCAAATTGGAATGTAGCTTCTTACCATTGAGTTGGAATATGTGTACTTCCTGACTTGCCTCTCAAAAAGAGGGGCCCCCATTGTTTTATCAGGACAGAGAGTACTTCCCGTGCCTATGGAGGAGTACTTGGCAAACCACTGTGTCCCAGGCTTGAGACTAGTGGGAGGTAGAATCACAATCAAAGACATCAGGGATATACCCCTTAGATCTATATTATTTTCCATTATGAGTATAGAGAGAAGCATGAGCTCACACTTAGTTTCAATATCACAGGTGGCCTATGGTTTGCAGTGTCTAGAGCCAACACTCTTTAAATAGAGTACAGGGTTCCTTCAAAACGTGAACGAACAGATTACGAGATGCAAAGCAGGGTAGAAAAAGAAGTTTAGATACGGTTCATTCTTGGTTTTGTTCTTCTTAGAATGCATGCCTCAGATGCAACCTTAGATAGAATTAGAAGTACGTCCAGTGGGAGAACCACACATGGAGCAATGGACTAGTCTGTCTCTGAGGCTAGGATCAGAGTCAGAGTTCAAGTTCACTGGTGATTTCTTTGCTTGGTTGAGACACCAATTTCTATAGATAGAAGACTTCCCATATGCCTAAGTGGATTTCTGTGGAAGTATGGACTTGGTTTTGCTGACAGGAGAGGATTGGGATGCATCAAGTAAGATACCAAAAATAATCTTGTCAAGTGTTTTTTATTTTTAAAATTTATATTATTTTTTGGGGGCATGTAGAAGAGTTTCTAATGGATGTATCGTTTCATCATGCAGACAAGGGAGCAATACGTCTGGAAGAGATACTAGCACTGGGACATCGCGGGGACACTCAAATGGTAGTAGATCCAAGGGTAGCAGCAGGAGGTTGAAAGAAACCTCCAAGGTCTCATGATGGGCATCCCTCCTCTTAGGAGGCAGAAGGTGCCCCTACATCTACAGAGACACACTGTGGGAGTGTATGAGAGTGTTAACTCTTTACTGAGGTGAGTATCCTGTGTAATGATGTGCTACTCACAACACAATGTGGTGCAGGAAGATTAGAGTCTTCCTATAGTTTGTCTGACGATGTTATATGGGTGTGAAGACCCAAAATTTTTCCCTTCTATGTACTTTTTGATGTAACCAAAACTTTTTCATTACGCAATATATATACATATATCTGAGTTTTTATAGTGCCTAATGATGTTTTAAATGTGATGTGTTTATGCAATGCGTTTTTTAATTTACATGTGATGTATGATTTATTTCCTTTATGAAACCTTATCTGTGTGCGAGATACCGATCCATGATGTCATTGGCTAACAAATCTGAAATGGTATTGAGTTCTCTTGGAATGTGTCTGTATTCGATAAAATCAAGCATTCATTCAAGGTGGTGAACTCGTAAGTGGAGACGTAGCAGGATAGGATTGTGAATAACATAGATTCAGTTAAGTTGACAGACCATGAGTTGTGAGTCTAGGTTAACGATCATATGAGAAACACCTAGGTAGGAGGCTTCGGTTAAAAGTCTGATGACAACATGATATTTTTCCATGTTGTTAGTTGCTGATAGTAAGCAAATACCTCCTAAACTCACCAGCTCATCAGAGTGGTAAATGACCCAAGCTGCAGAAGCAACGTTCTGGGTGTGTCGACCAGTGCCATCCGTAAACCCGAAAAATATAGGAAAGAAAGATGTCATCTGCACATAAAAACACAAGACATAGTATGAGTGGCCAAGGAAAAAACTCAAGAATGCAAAAGAAAAAGACACACCAAACTAAAAATATAGTAGTGTACAAAGCATGTGTGCTAGATGATCTAAGCATAGTACTTCTTAAGGTAAATCCCATTCCAGGGCTCACCCAAGTAAATTTCGTCGTAATCGACTAACTCGTAGGTGCCTCTATGTAAAACACATTTCACGATGTAAGGATCATGCCATAGGGATTCTAACTTGCATGTCCCTAACTTGTCATGAGCCTGGTCATAGACGAGGAATAGTTCTCCTTCTGCAAAAGTCTAAGGGTGGACATATTTGTCGTATTGATTCTTGATCCATTTTTAATACGTCTCGTTAACGAGAGCAGCATCACGATGTGTTTCGTCCAGCCTGGTCAGATGTAAGAAATTTTCTTCTTCAGCAGAAGTATGGGCCAGGAGTTCTACTTTAAGTTTCAACAATGGAATCTCACACTCGATTGGTAAAACAAATTCTATGCCATAAACTAACTAGAATGGAGTGAGTCCAATAGTGGTCTTGACTGTGGTACAGTAGGCCCAAAGAGCGGATAAAAGTTGTTGATGCCAGGATGTCTTGTTTTCCCCTAACATACATTGAATCATGGTTTTCAGGACCTTATTGATGGATTCAACAAGGATAGTATGGGGATGAGTTTTCATGGCGAAAACCCAACTTGGCATGCAAATCACTCATCATCTAGTTCTGAAAGTGTGAACCATGATCAGTGTCAATGGATTGTGGAACACCAAAGTGAGTGATGATGTGATTGAAAAAGAAAAGAGTTGCAGTATGTCCATCATTCAGAAAGGTAGGCATAGCCTCAGCCCATTTTGTAAAGTAATCGATGGCAATGATTATATAACCGTGCCCCCCGGCTGAGGTGGGCTTACACTGCATGAAATCAATGCCCCATTTGGCAAAGGGCCCAATGGAAACAATGGGATGCAACGGAGCAGGGTGGGTGCATGCCTTTTTGTGAAAAACTTGGCAGGGTGGGCATTTTTTGACTGCCTCAATACAATATTTGAAAATCAAGGGCCAAAAGTAGCCAGCATGTAAAAAATTTTGAGCGGTAGCCATCCCAGAAAGGTGACCGCCACATGCTCCAAGGTGACAGTCATTAAGAATGCGTTCAACCTCTTCATGAGTCAAACATCGTCGAAGGATAGTATCAATACCACGATGATACAAAGTGTTGCCAATGACAAGTTAACGACGAGAATGGTGACGAATATGTCGACATTCTTCATGAGAGATATCAGGCTGAAAGCGTTAGGTCTAGAGATAAAGGAGAATATCTCCATACCAAGGGTTAGACGTGCTGATGAGGAACAAAGTTTCATTGGGGAGAGAATCTCTGGGCTCGGTATCTTCATCGGCATGGGGAAGGTTGTAGATAAGTTCTGCAAACACCAAAGATTTTTTGGCTTTGGACTTAGCAAATTCAAGATCAAATTCCTAAAGGATGACGATCCATTTAGAATATTTTCCCCCAAGAAATTGACATGTCAAAATATGGTACATGGGGTTTGAGTTTGTGATGACTGTGGTGGTGCATAGCAAGATGTAGTGGCGAAATCTTTGGACAACGATGACAACTACTAGAGACAACTTCTCAACATGTGAATATCGGAGTTCAGGACCATATAGAATTTTGGTCATATAATATATCACATGTTCTTGACTGTTGGGGTCCTCTCAAACTAACACCATACCAATAGTGAAAGTAGAGGCTGCTAAGTAAAGGAGATAGTCATTTGTGTAATCTGGAGGATGCAACAAAGGTGCATTGGTCAATGCTTGTTTAAGAGCATCAAAAGATCATTGAGCAGTGTCATCCCAGATGAAAGGAGTGTCTTTCTACAATAATCGCATAAATCCTTTGGTAATGTCAACGTAGTTACATATGAAATGGCAAAGAAATTTTTCTTTCCCCTGCAAACTTTGGAGTTGAGTCACGTTGTTAGGTGGAGGTAAAGAAAGAATAGCTTTTATCTTTAAAGGATCCACCCGAATCTTGTCTTTGGAGACATGAAACCAAGGAGTCGACTGGATTCGATAGTAAAGATACACTTATGTGGGTTCAAAGGAATACGGTAGAACCGACATCAAAGAAAGATAGCTTCATAGATGACCAATATGGTCTGATCGATTTTCACATACCCACTCTGGCATAATAAATGTTTTTCCTTTTCTCGAGGGACTAAATCCCTGAAACCCTATGGGGCTTAGCACAGGCTATATATGCCACCTCTGCCTCGACAGAGTCTCTGTGCAACCTCCCAATATTAAGGATCGATCAGTTTCTTTTATGAACCAAAACGGCTTCTTTTGATTCCCAGCTGGAATCTTCTTCCAATCGATCCACATGTCCTTTCAGAAGCTCCCCTGTGCGAACAACACTAGGCACGAGCTCCACCCTCTCCGAGCGACCACAGTGCTATGACCAAGGCTTAACCCCAAAAGGTACTTGTCGCAACTCGCGAGTTCATGAGTCGAGGCTCCCGACTCTTCTTTTCCAATCTCACGATACCCGAGATCACGAAATGGGTATAGATCTCCTCTATTAGCACCCTCCACGCATGACCACCGGCTAATCTTAATTCTAGCTCCTCTTGCTACTCGCCTCTTCGTGAGTTCAAAGGTTGAACTCTCATTCCTTCCTTGTGTGATCCTCCGAGACTTGAAAGTCAGCGAAGTTTGACCTTCCTTTCGCACTTCTTGCAACTCGCCACTTCGCAAGTTGTAACGTCAAATCTTGGCACCTTCCCTTCACGAAATCCTGAGAAGTGAGGTTAGCTTTCCCTCTCACATTCTCACTACTCACGAATTCGCATGTCAAAGGGTTGAGCTCTCATGCTCGTATCTCGCGAATCCCTGATACGCGAGAAGTCAACGAAGTGTTGACTCCTTTTCCCAGGTGACACGTGTCTGCTTGTCAACCACGCGGGCCCCACCTTGTGGTTTTGCCACGTGTCCTCACTCGTGCCTTGGCTCTTGGCACTACGTGACTTCTGATGTTGAGAAGAGGTTCTCTCAACCTCCGAACCTCTGAATGCGTGATGCACACGATGAAGCTCATGATCCAATGGTCCTCCCATTCTCTGGATCCAATGGCTGTCTCCGCTCCTCACGACTTCACCACTCACGACTTGGAGCATCCAACCTTTGGGCTCTTACCTTGCAAACCTCTGAGTTTGTGAGATTCCTTGATCTCTACCACCTGTCCTCCCCAGATGGACGGTCCTGATCCTCTCACGACTTCACCACTCACAAAGTCAAAAGACTTCCCTCTATGACTCTCGATGTTCGAATCCTCGATATGGGCGATCTCACGACACGCGTCCGCTCTCAGATGAACGACTCAGATTTCCTCAAGACTTCACTACTCGCGAAGTCAATATGCTCGCCTCTATGAGTCCCAGTGCCTGAATCTCTGAAATAGATGATTCCACGACACACGTCCTCCTGCAGACAGACGGCTCAGATTCTTTCACCCCTTCGGGACTTTCAGGACAAAAGTCTCGACCTCCTATCCGCTGATATTATGAAATGCCAAAATTCTAACACGTTGTCCACGTGGGTCCCACAATGAAACTTCCTGCCTTTTTGGTGTTTCGGACTTCGCAACTTCACGAATCCTAATGCTAAGATTTCAGTTCTTCAACCCACGAAACCCCAAAATACCGTGTTCCGATGCACTTCACCAATAACTGGCTCACACAAATCCTTTCGCCCCTTCGGGACTTTTCCTTTCGCGGCCTCGTGAACCTTGAGGCAAGGGTTTTAACCCTTCAACTCGCGAATCCACGAAATGAGATTTCGCGAGTGATCCAACAGTACTTGTCGACCCAGATCCTATGGTCCAATTTCTCCCAAACTTAAAACTTGAAAAATAGGCTTACCATAACTCCCCTGCTCCTCTGCAATATCCGACGGCTCTCGGGACTTCGTGAATTCTCCACGGAGAATTTCGACCATCCAATGCCTCCTTGACGACTCTTGTGAAGCGAACACAGTATTCCTTCACTAATATTTCAGGATTTCAAGAGGATCGTTCTTCCTCGTACAGGGTTACTAAGACTTGCACCTTCAAATCCTTTTCCAGGTTCTTGGTGAGATTTCTAAGAATGGTGTCTCTATGGGGAGATCTATCCAAGGTATTACCTGAGACGGATAAGGGTATAGATTTCCCGAGAACAGACTTGAAGTCTAAATTAATAGATTTCCCGAGAACATAAGCATAACATTACTTTGAATTCCTTGAGAAAATGAGGTGCATTCATGGATTTTTATAGCATTGCTTTGGGTTATTGTTTAACTGCTTTGTAGTGTGAAATGAGGCCATTTAGGGCATTATTAGGTCTTTGACCAGCCCACTAGTTGGATCCAGCCCAGATTTGAGGGTCAAATCGGCTTGGGAGCTGAACCATAAGTGGTTGGGAGGCCGACCACTTTCATAAATGCGTCATTTAGCAGGTGCGTGGCTTTTTGCGCTAACAATCATGCATCGTGCACCTGTGCGCGATTTCTACATTCCTGTTCCGCGCATGTGCACGCGCGCCCAATGTCTGCAAAGCACCCTTCAATTTTTCACTACTTTGTATAGTTTTTTGACCTTTTTGAATGTTGTGGTATTAATTCAGGTTCATGAATGACTTCATTACTGTTTGACGATGTTGAGTTCTTGTAACCATGTGCAGACGAAATTTCAGTGATAACACATGGTCTCCCGCTTTAAACTCCCTTGGAGTTCTCTTTTGGTCGGCATAAATTTTCTGTCAGTTCTGAGCGATCTTCAGGTTTTGTTTTATCTGGGTCACTTGCTGTTCCATTTCTTTCAACATGTCGGGTCCAAAAGAAATCATGTTTACAGGATTACTCTAGCTAACTGGAGTGTTACACGGTCTACCATAGAGGACTTCGAAGGGACTCATCTTTAAGGATGCTTGCTAGCCATTGTTGTAGATGAATTCTACCAGTGGCAGGTAGTCTTCCCACTTCTTGGGTTGATGCATTACATGCATCCTTAACATATCTCCTAGTATTTGATTCACTCTTTCTGTCTGTCCGTCAGTTTGAGGGTGATAGGCAGTGCTAAACAACAACTTGGTCTCTGTTTCAGGATAAATCCATGAGTGCGGACACAAACCGATCTCCCTAGATCCACCTGGATCTAGAACAAAACAAGACAGAATATATCGCTTTCCCTAGATCTAACTATTGAATTAAATTGGAAGTGAGAAGAAGATATGTACCTTGTAATCGCTTCCTTGGTCTCTATTGTTCCTTGCTTCACTCCAGCGCTCTTGTGTGGTCAAGATTAAAACAACACAAACCAACCAAAGTGAAAGCAAATAATATATCCAATAGCTAATCTATACATATGATCAAGGAGTTATGTAATAAAGTAGATCTAACTTTATGGGAAAGAAACATATTACTGTATCATATTAA